>JACXGM010015418.1:0-21320 GCA_016801145.1 Umbra pygmaea | reverse complement strand
AAATATGTGCTCATTCATGTGTAATTACTTCCACCTAATAATCAAAGTATTTTCGTAAGTGTAGAATCTTCCATTCACAATACATGCAATCGTGCCCGCTCACCATGTTACGCCTCCATCTTTAAAATACATTAGCCAAAGAGGGACATACCTGGAAATTCAAGCTCGGCCATTTGCGCTTTTACACAAGTGGCACCGTGACGAATGCCAAGGGGAGATTACTCACGACTGCCGGGAAATTTCAAAGTCTGTTGAAGATGTAAGATCATGCCTGTTCTCGAGGACATGTAATAGTAGCGCTGGCTCAAGCTATAAAGTAGTCAAGAACGTTCGGCTAGCAACACAAACAGGGATTTTTCGTTTCAAAATAATAGCGCTCGTGGTTCATTGCAATAATCATTGTTTATTCTTTGCATGTCCATGTTCATGTTTTGCTAAAATTAGTATTCTGTTTGAATAAAACAGACTCTAGTGAATGTTTTTCAAATGTAATCGTGTTTTCACATGAGACACTGACAATATATTTAATCAAATTGTGTGTAAAACATATTTGTTACTTTTATTAATAAAACAAGTTATATTATTATTTTTGCTATCACATGCTCTTATTGTTTCTTTACACACAATACAATTGCATTTGGTTATAATTCACGGGCTGTGTAGTGAATTAACAATGACTATTGCAATGAATCAAAACAAGCGCTATTGTTTTGAAAGAAAAAACGAATATCCAGGTTGACGTTGCTGGTATAAATACGCGGTTAGTTGTCATATACATTTTCACCAGCAGATGGGAGCAGATCTTACACAATGCAGCTTTAATGTTCAGATGGTTTGGTTCTAATGTTCAGATGGTTTGGTTCAACTGTTCAGATGGTTTGGTTCTAATGTTCAGATGGTTTGGTTTTAATGTTCAGAAGGTTTGGTTCTAATGTTCAGATGATTTGGGTTTAATGTTGAGATGTTTTGGTTCTAATGTTCAGATGGTTTGGTTCTAATATTCAGATGGTTTGGTTCTAATGTTCAGTTGGTTTGGTTCTAATATTCAGATGGTTTGGTTCTAATGTTCAGATGGTTTGGTTCTAATATTCAGATGGTTTGGTTCTAATGTTCAGATGGTTTGGTTCTAATGTTCAGATGGTTTGGTTTTAATGTTCAGATGGTTTGGTTCTAATGTTCAGATGTTTTGGTTCTAATGTTCAGATGGTTTGGTTCTAATGTTCAGATGGTTTGGTTCTAATGTTCAGATGGTTTGGTTTTAATGTCCAGATTGTTTGGTTTTAATGTCTAGATGGTTTGGTTTTCAGAATTCAATGAAAGAATCTAGCTGTTAGATGAAAAAGGGGGCTAGAGACTGTTTTCCTGGAAACTCAGTGAATGAATTGATCTTTTACACCTATAACATTCATCTCTCCAACTAGAGCCCTGCCCTGTTACTCTACTTCATTGTGCTCCAAAAACTAGTCTGCCAAAATTCTAATTTTATAGGCTGACAATGATAACAAGCCATGCAAGACAGCTGGATCTTCCTGTACATAATCTGCATGTCCTCTCACAAATGTACTTTAGGCACTCCTGTCTTTTTTGTCTAGTACATGATTTAATGAAGTATTCACTCAGTAAATAAACATTGAGTACATGTGCCTACGCAATAGGCAGGAACAGAAATGTGCCTAAAGCAAAACATTAGCCAAAACACCTTTACAAATACAGGCACACCTTAATGGCACACCTCTTCATGTTGCCAATGGTTACTGTATGAAAAAGCAAGGCTTTGGGGCATGAAGTGTGTACATTCACGGTTAAAGGTTTTGAGACATACTAATTTTCACAAAGTCTGCTGCCTCAGTGTTGATGATGGCAACTTGCATTTACTCCAGAATGTCATGAAGAGGGATCAGATGAATTGCAATGAATTGCAAAATCCCTCTCAACATTTAAAAAACATTTCCACTGTATTTCAGCCCTGCCACAAAAGAACTAGCTGCCATCATGTCAGTGAATGTCTCGTTAACACAGGTTAAAGTGTTGACGAGGACAAGGCTGGAGATCACTCTGTCATGCTGATTGACTTGGAATTACAGACTGGAAGTTTTAAAAGGAGGGTGTTGTGTGAAATCATTGTTTTCCTCTGTCAACCATGGTTACCTGCAAGGAAACACGTGACGTCATCATTGCTTTGCACAAAAAGGACTTCACAGGCAAGGATATTGCTGCTAGTAAGATTGCACTTAAATCAACCATTTATCGGATCATCAAGAACTTCAAGGAGAGAGGTTCAATTGTTGTGAAGACGGCATCAGGGCAACCAAGAAAGTCCAGCAAGCGCCAGGACCATCTCCTAAAGTTGATTCAGTTGCAGGGTCGGGGCACCACCAGTGCAGAGCTTGCTCAGGAATGGCAGCAGGCAGATGTGAGTGCATGTGCACGCACAGTGAGGTGAAGACTTTTGGAGGAAGGCCTGGTGTCAAGAAGGGCAGCTAAGAAGCCACTTCTCTCCAGGAAAAACATCAGGGACAGACTGATATTCTGCAAAAGGTACAGGGACTGGACTGCTGAGGACTGAGGTAAAGTCATTTTCTCTGATGAATCCCCTTTCCAATTGTTTATGCCATCCAGAAAACCCCTTATACGGAGAAATCAAGGTGAGCACTACCATTAGTCCTGTGTCATGCCAACAGTAAAGCATCCTGAAACCATTCATGTGTGGGGTTGCTTCACAGCCAATAGTGTGGGCTCACTCACAATTTTGCCCAAGAACACAGCCATAAAGAATGGTACCAACACATCCTCAGAAAGCAACTTCTCCCAACCATCCAAGAACAGTTTGGTGACAACTAATGCCATTTCCAGCATTATGAAGCACCTTATCGCAAAAGTGATAACTAAGTGGCTTGGGGAACAAAACATCAACATTTTGGGTCCATGGTCAGGAAACTCCCCAGACCTTAATCCAATTGAGAACTTGTGGTCGATCCTCAAGAAGCGGGTGGACAAATAAAACCCCACAAATTCTGACAAACTCTAAGCATTGATCATGCAAGAATGGGCTGCCATCAGTCAGTATGTGGCCCAGAAGTTAATTGACAACATGCCAGGGCGAATTGCAGAGGTCTTGAAAAAGAAGTGTCAACACTGCAAATATTTACTCTGTCTGCATACACTTAATGTAATTGTCAATAAAAGCCTTTGACCCTTATGAACTGCTACTTCAGTATGCCATAGTAACTACTGACAAAAAGATCTAAGAACAATAAGGAGGCAAACTTTTTGGAGACAAATACTTGTGCTATTCTCAAAACATTTGATGACAACTGTAAACATCCAGGCTGGTGGAGATGAATGCCAGTTCGCTCTATCTGACTCACCATGAGCCGTTGTAGTTTCCAGGCTTTAGGGCACAGAAATTAGGCTTGTGATCTGAAAGTGTGCTAACGTTAGCCTGTGTGATCATGCAGACTTATAAAACCTGTCACTCATATGTATAGGGTTAGCATATGGGTAGTTATGAGTAAAAAACATATTCATATAATCCACTAACATGCACTGTCATGTTAAGAATTGACAAGTGTTCATGGAAAAGGCTTGTCCAGATCCTCTGTCCCAGACCTGTCAAAATAGGAATCAATTTTCAAATCAATTTTTTTTAGGAATCAAAGACTTTTATTCTAGTCAGTGAATAATCTTACATTGTTTCACTCACTACAGAGTTGCTGGTAAGATATTATCCAGCCCTGTATGTGATGATATCCTTCAATATAGAGAATGAATAAATACTGTCAATGGTAACTATTTCCTTTGTTTAAATACATAGAAATAAGACAGATGGTCAAGACTGAGACACTGTGTAGAATTTCTTTAGAGAGACTAAACACACAGAAACTCCACAGTTCCTACACTAAAAACCACACGTCTTTACTAGGTGTGTTGGGGTTGGGTGAGGGGAAAGGAAAGAAAAAGACATGAAGTAAACACTACTATCGAGCCTGTTTCTGCTGCATTCTGTACTTGGCTATGGGTAGTGGATGGGCATTCATCTGCAGCTGGCATGTTCCTCACCCCCTTCCCCTCCATCCACACACAACGACAGCTCCCCCTCACACTGTGAAGTCACATATTTACCCAATCGAACATGCCTGTTCAACTGGTCCCCAATACTTAAAAATCTATTAAAATCTGTCTACCCTTCGCTCAAGGAGATTTCCATCAAAGGAAACATTTATTTCACAGTTGACAGGTATTGCATTACCAACTCCAGATTCCCCAAACTATTGGAACATTAATGTGGATAGCCTACCACGTCAATAGTTGGGGTAAATATTCAGAATCATACAGTTTTCATATTCCAATGTTACAGGCTGCTGGAGGTGGTGCAGTCTCAGGGGACAAATTCTCTTATGTATTTATATGTTTTCCTATATTTAATTAATGGTGCATAGCCCAAGAGGGCTTGAGAGTTTTCTTCTGTTTGTCAGAGTGTTTCCTTTATGTGGCCTTCTTCTGATTCTCATAAACATCTGGGGAAATGTATTTTTCAAAGAATGAACTAAAATTTATTTAGGGTAACATGATAAATCTCCTGCCAAAAGTCAAGTGGGCAACAAGATGCTATCAGTAAAAGGGAATGCTGTCATTATAGTAGAACGGGTCTATGGAGTGAGTTGATACTGGAGAGGACAAAGTGAAATAGTTTCATAAGGAAAGACTTATAGGCAACATGATTAGCTTATGCACTTCTAGAATTAATGTGCTTGGCAATTATAGGTAAGGCACCAAATGGAGTGAATAATATAATTTCACACATTTTCATTTACATTGAAAATGCAAACGTAATTATATTAGGCATGAATGTCTTCAGTTTTAGCTGAAATGTAATAATAGAATGAAAACCTCCTAAATACCCTCTATAAAATCCTAAGTATAAACATTTGTCCCAAAAATCCACGTGGTAATAACAATTTCCAAAGTTAGTCTTCAGCAGTCTTTCAAGTTATAGTGGAATGTCTGACTCATATATGTAAACTCACCACGGCTCCCAGTGGAGGAACTGGGAACAAGTTACTGCAGTGATATTTTTCGCATATAGCGGTATTAATGTATAAATTTGGTCTTAGCCTATACAACTGAATATTAAAGTAACCTCCTCATATGACAACCTCAATACCATGTTGGGCTAACAAATGCTCCATGTTATTATTTTATGAAATAATAAGGACATGGCTTATACTGATTAGATTTTTGTAATTGTGATTTATAATGTTCATTAAATATAAAATATTATTAAAACGCTACATTTAAAATTACGAGTTAACACATTCGACAAATAATGCAGTCTATTTTTTTAAGGAAAACTGTTGGCCACTGTCAATCTATAAAATATTACTCCGATGATAACATTTTGGCTTTGAAATGCATTTTTTTCCTATGTGTCGTGCTACATCTCGGATATTACACTCTACGTAGTGAGGTCATGAGATAAGTTCGTCCCATTTTCTTCGCTCTGATTGGAGGAGATGTTGTATTAGGAATGTCTTGAAACGATTTAAATAGCTTATGTCTACAGAGTTAGTAGTATAGTCTCAGTATCAGAATAAAGACAAGGAGCTTGAGAGTATTTAGCGAAGATATTTCAAAGAACATTCGACAAAGGGAATACACTTGAACAATTGAAAAAGAAATAACGGGACGGGACAACTGAGGACTTTTCTCAACAACTTGTGATTTATTTATTATATTCAGGTTGGTAAATTCTAATAATTGCTATTATATATTTTTATTTGGACAATACGAGCTAGGCTAATAGAAGGGCTGTAATCTCGAGATGCAAATGATCCAAACCTGATTAACGGCGTGTTTTCTACCTGATTGAAATAGATATCTGAGGTTTAAAGATGAAGCTGGCGGGAGTCTTTCTCCTTTTGATGCTTTGGAAATGTGAGGGCAGCAGACTGACAGGTGAGTTTTTAGAAAAGTGGAGCAGGATTATTAAACAGAGTATAATATTTTCAATAAATAAATATATATATATTATTTATTTTTCATAAAGACTCACTAAACTTTTTCTTTTCACAGACAGTGCAGATGACAAAAGTGTATACGACTTATTCGATCTTGTAAACGTGAATAAAAAGACCCAAGGAGTTACTTTGGTTAAAGGTGCCAATCCTAACAGCCCAGCCTATAAATTATTGAACGCGGACCTGATTCCCCCGGTTCCCGATATCTCCTTCAGGGACCTCATTGACTCAATACAAGCTGAGAGAGGATTCATTCTCCTGCTAAACTTAAAGCAGTTCAAGAAAACCAGGGGCAGTCTATTGACTGTAGAAAAGAGTGATGGATCGGGCACGATATTCGAAATAATTTCTAATGGCAAAGAGCAAACTCTGGAGGTGGTGTACACAATCGATAACAACAAAAAGAGAATATTAATAGATGAAGCAGACCTGGCGACCGGACATTGGAAGAATATCACGCTGTTCATTCAGGAGGATCGTGTCCAGCTGTATGAGGGGTGTGACGACATCAATGTTGCAGAAATGGATGTGCCTATACAAAAGGTCCTGACGGAAGAAGTAGCAGACATCGCCCGTTTGAGGATTGGCAAAGGAGCTGTGAAAAACAGATTTATGGTAAAATAGATTAGATCATTGTATTCATAAATGCATAGCAATTATTGTAAATATGTACAAATATATTTACACCTCTGTAATTACACTTCTGAGCCTATCCTCCTTCAGAGGTTTTAACGCACAGCGTCTGGTGCGCGAGAATAGTCAACATTTTACATAAACATAATAATATTATAAATCCCACAGAAATGTATTAAAACCTGTTGATATTTTGTTATGGAAACATTATAAATGTAATTTAAATATACCTGCAGGGAGTTCTTCAAAACATGCGTTTTGTGTTTGGAACCACTTTGGAGGCAATCATGCGCAATAATGGCTGCGGCAGCTGTAAGTGTTATAAATTAAGTTCTAAATGTTATATACGTTTTGAAAGGAATGTAAATGTTATTTAATGGGCGATGGGCATTAAAGTTACACTGGGTGTTATTATGTTGTTAATGGATATGAATGTCTCTTCCCCACCAGCAGCAACTGTGGTTGATGTCATGACGCTTGAAAACCCAGTCAATGGGTCCAGCCCAGCAATAAGGACTGATTACGTCGGCCACAAAACGAAAGGTAAGATCACTCTCCAGTGTCAAGGTAATTGGTTCCTTGGTTTTTGCCCAACATGTGAGGAAGGATGCTGGTGATCAACTTTTTGCCTTTGTCTTCTTCAGATATTAATGAGGTCTGTGGCTTTTCCTGTGAAGATATCGCCAGCATGCTCAATGAGCTCAGGGGATTTGGTGTTGTTGTTAAGCAGCTGTCATCCGAGCTCAACAGAGTGGTAAGATCTGAAAGCAGCTGTGTCGTCGTTTCGTCCTCCTTGCTTCCTCTCTCTCGTGTCTATCTGTTCCCAGTTAAAACTTCTCCCCAAAAACTTGTCTGTGCAATGGCCGCCACTGCCAGTTCTCTAATGAATCGCATATGGGTACATAAAATGTTTGGCTGTGTCACTGAATTTGTATTTGCATGTGTTAAATCAAGTTAATCGCAATGCTTCTCTGTGAATCATATGAACCTTGGCTCTTCAAAAGCTTCCATCGTTTTGTGTGAACACATGTCCCTTCTCTGTTCCTTCTGCAGACCCAGGAGAGCAACCTTCTCATGAACCAGATGAACATCCACAGTGGTGTCTGTCTTCACAACGGCATCGTGCACAAGAACAAGGACGAGTGGACAGTGGACGGCTGCACGGAGTGTACCTGTCAGGTGGGTGTCATCACCCATGATGGAATTTACCTATCCAGAACCCCAGCCTGGAGGAAATGGTGTGAAACCAGGCAAAAGCCCAGATGTAATGAGGCGTTGATGGGTTCTCATGTTTATATAGACTAAAGCCCTGTCCTTCAAGGTGTGTCTGTCTGTTAGGAAATCACTCATCTCTGCTGAGATGTTAATGGGAAAAAAAAGTACAGCGGCAGGGATTTTCTGCCCTATCAACCACTCTCTCTCACCTTCCAACTGATGTTGCTCTTGCAGTTATCATATCAACAATGTGACTAAGAGATTTGCTGAGAGCACCTGTTCTGCTTTTTCCTGTGCCTAGCGGCCGTTCCTCCAGCGCTTATTAGGCCTGACCCTCAAACGGGTGAAAGGAACCGGGGCAGTAGCGCAGCATAGGTCTCACTGCCCATGACAGCGATCATCCCAATGTTCCCAAACGTAGCAATTAATCCTGGATATACAGCAAATGCTTGTGCATAATGTGGTTAATGATGGGGATATCCTCCCTAGCTGTGCTAGCTGCTGCCATAAAGTCTGTTCTGGAGATACACTTTACTAATCCAAGAAACCCTTTCTACAGAACTCTGCCACAGTGTGCCGCAAAATCTCTTGCCCCTTGATGCCCTGTGCCAATGCCACGGTGCCAGACGGAGAGTGCTGCCCACGCTGTGGTCACAGTAAGCACTTCTACTACTTTTTGGACAAGCTGCCTATATTTTAATTCTTTCATTTGACTGGGCACAATGCCCTGTCTCAAATCTCCTGGGCGACATTTATTCTTATATTCCTTTTTTTTGCAACTGTTTTGTCTCCCTGGCCGAGCTCTGCTGTGGTAATAACTCCAAATGTCTGTCCCCCCCAGCGAATGGCTTTGCGGAGGACGGCTGGTCCCCCTGGTCTGAATGGACCCATTGTTCCGTGTCGTGCGGACGGGGCATCCAGCAGCGAGGGCGCTCCTGTGACCGCATCAACAGCAACTGCGAGGGCACGTCTGTGCAGACCCGCGACTGCTACCCTCAGGAATGCGACAAGCGCTGTGAGTAGACCTCCGACTTTCCCGGCAGCACTCGGTCATTAACCTACCTCGCGTATGTCCTGTGGTATTACGCTGACTTATAACGCGGTGTCTGTCCTATGCAGTCACCCAGGACGGCGGGTGGAGCCACTGGTCTCCATGGTCCTCTTGCTCAGTCACCTGTGGGGAGGGGGTCATCACCCGCATCCGCCTCTGCAACTCCCCCACACCTCAGATGGGTGGTAGAGACTGCCAGGGTCAGGGGAGAGAGACAAAGGCCTGCACGGAGTCACCTTGTCCAAGTAAGTTAAAAGTAGATTCATATATCTAAATTTATCTAATCTATCACTTGAGTCGGTAACTTTTGACTGGTGCTGTATACACATACATCCATCATCATCTACAGTATATATATCTGTGTTGATCGATGCTTTATATGTTGAATCTATCATTTATCAGTTATGTCCATCATCTATTAATATACACGGTCTGTCTGTCTGGAGGTTAAACTTATCTCTCTGTCTTCAGTTAACGGAGGCTGGGGGCCCTGGTCTCTGTGGGACACCTGCTCGCTCACCTGTGGCGGTGGAATTCAGACTCGCCAGCGTCTTTGTAACAACCCCACCCCCAAATATGGAGGAAAGGAATGCCAGGGTGATGCCAACGCGTCCCAACTGTGTGCCAAACAGGACTGCCCTATTGGTACGCGTCTTATATTTGAGACATTTGACCTTCTCTTTTCCTAACAATGTACAAAATCCATTAATTGTGCAGCATTTTTAAATCACCATGCTTCTGTCTACAGATGGCTGTCTATCCAACCCCTGCTTTGCGGGCAGTAGGTGTACCAGCTTTGATGATGGATCCTGGACGTGCGGCGCCTGCCCAGTGGGCTACACCGGAGACGGCATCAATTGCATGGACATCGATGAGTGCCAGGAGGTCCCTGATGCGTGCTTCACCCTCAACGGAGAGCATCGCTGTGAGAACACCGAGCCTGGCTACAACTGCCTGCCCTGCCCCTCACGCTACTCGGGCTCACAGCCTTTCGGGAGAGGAGTGGGACAAGCAACAGCCAAGAAACAGGTGAGACAAACTCCTCTTACCTCGAAAACCTACACCCACTTAAGGACGTTAATCTGGTGAGGAACGCGACTGGCCCCTGCTGATCTGTCCCTTCTCCCTAGGTGTGCACCCCGCGTAACCCCTGCCTGGACGGCAGCCATGACTGCAACAAGAATGCCAACTGCATCTACCTTGGTCAGTTTAGCGACACCATGTTCCGCTGTGAGTGCAAACCCGGTTACGCCGGCAATGGCCACATCTGCGGAGATGACACGGATCTGGATGGATGGCCCAACAAAGACCTCCTGTGCGTGCAGAACGCCACTTACCACTGCAAGAAGGTAGGTAGGACCGACACCCCTCCAGCACGGCACACATCTGTTCCTGGTCTCTACAGTGTGTGATTTTGGTCATGGGTTTCTAACCAGCCATTTGTTTTTGCAGGACAACTGTCCAAGTCTTCCCAACTCTGGGCAGGAGGACCATGACAAAGATGGGCTTGGTGATGCTTGTGATCTCGATGATGACAACGATGGGATCCCTGATGATAGGGTAAGACTTCCCCTCCTTGTGGACTGTGAGCCGCACAGAAACCAAACATAGCAATCAGTAGGCCCTTTGCTTCAGGGCTAGAGAAATTCAGAATGAAAGCCAGTACTATATAAACAATAAAGTAGCATTTTGGGAATGTGTCCAAAGTGTGGGGAAACAAACATGGCTTCAGCCCGTAATTCATAGACGATTGTGCCTCTTTGGTGTTTGTTTGCGATAGAATGTCTCCTGTTCTATTTATGGTTTCTATTTCTGGTGCAGAAAGACATTCTATTGCAAGCAAACAGCAAAGAGGCACAATTTTTAAACATTGCTAGAAGAGTATTTCCAGTGTATGCAGTGTTTCGAATGTACTTATGTTGTAATTTATTCTTTATATTAGGACAACTGCCCAAGGGTCTACAACCCAGCACAGTACGACGTGGACAGAGATGAAATTGGCGACCGCTGTGATAACTGTGTGCATGAGAGTAACCCTGACCAGGTGGACACAGACAACAATGGAGAGGGTGACGCCTGTGCTGTTGACATTGACGGAGATGGTAAGGGATCATCATTCCGACATTGGACAGTTAAACCTGTCGTTATCAACACCTTTAAAAGAGGTCCTAGACTGATGAATGTTTGTGTTCACTTCGCAGGTATTCTAAACGAGAATGACAACTGTCCCTACGTGTACAATGTGGACCAGAGGGACTCAGACCAGGATGGAGTGGGAGACCATTGTGACAACTGCCCTCTGGAGCACAACCCAGACCAGGTACTGTAACTGTAGGCTTTCCACATCTACAAAATCCCATAATGTAACAATCCGGGCTGTTCTCATGTCGAAATGTAAAAAATTGTACAAAACAAAAAACCTGTAGTAGTACAAGTAAAGCCTTGTATGGTTACGAAACGAAAAATGTCAGTTTATCTTAACCTTACCCAAACCTTAACCTCACCTTACCCTAAACTTAACCGCACTGACCTAGCATGTTATACCTGAACTTAACGATCTCCAAGTACTTTAATTTGTAACCGACTGGTCTATTCTTTGAAATGTTCCGGAAGAATGGCTATTCAATACGTACGAAAGCTTACATTTAAATGGCCATATGGTACGTCTTGACTACATAATGCGGAAAAATATCTATTCCATACTGTTACCCATGTATCGCCATGAAAATGCATTAAACAATCAATGTCCTGCCTCCTAGAAAATATATTCCACCTGTGCTAAGCTTTAATGAAAGACACAGATATGAAAGCTGGTTGAGGAATGAGTGCGATGCTTACCATCCGCTTGTTCATTCCTCCCTTCTAAGGAGATTTAACTGTGTGTGTGTGGTCCTGCCAATGTGAAAGAACACGATACTTGTTTGAAAGGACATTGCTAGCATACCTGAAGACAAGGGGGTACATTTAAGAATAAGGGATAGAATATCACCTCTCATATTGAGGGTGGTGACATACATAATGTACGTTTGAGTGTACTGAAGTAGAGCCAAATTCCTCCTGTACAAGTGACTAAGAATGTGCTTTTGGAAAGACTATATCCATTGTGTTGTCTTCCAGATTGACTCTGACTCAGACCGCGTGGGAGACAAGTGCGACAACAACCAGGACATTGACGAGGATGGTCATCAGAACAACTTGGACAACTGTCCCTACATCCCCAATGCCAACCAGGCAGACCATGACAAAGACGGAAAGGGTGATGCCTGCGACCACGATGACGACAACGATGGTATCCCTGATGAGAAGGACAACTGCAGGCTGGCCTTTAACCCTGACCAAGTGGACTCTGATGGTAAGACTCTCCAGGAGATCTGTCCAACAGTTGGGCCATTTTACTCAACAGTTGAAAAATAAATCAAGATAGAGTTCTCTGAGCAAAGTCACAGAGACAGCTTGTTAGTGTCAGCCTGTTCTCTCGATGCAGACATTTCTAAGTGTATTTCTCTGCCTTTTCCTCTTAGGTGATGGCCGTGGAGATGCTTGCAAAGATGATTTTGATCAAGACAATATACTTGATATTTACGATGTGTGCCCTGAGAACTTTGCAATCAGCGAGACAGACTTCCGCAGATTCCAGATGGTACCACTGGACCCCAAGGGCACCTCTCAGATTGACCCTAACTGGGTCGTCCGCCACCAGGGCAAAGAATTGGTTCAAACTGTAAACTGTGACCCTGGAATAGCTGTCGGTACGTCCAGCAACTTGTAGGAGGCATTTGAAATTATGGAGAACAAATACGAAACTACCATTTTAGATCACTCTTACAATGCTGATCATCTCTGTTTGTTGTCTTTAGGTTACGATGAGTTTAATGCAGTGGACTTCAGTGGAACGTTCTTCATTAACACAGACAGAGACGACGACTACGCCGGCTTTGTGTTTGGCTACCAGTCCAGCGCCAGGTTCTACGTAGTAATGTGGAAGCAGATTACACAGACATATTGGTCCCACACCCCGACCAGAGCTCAGGGCTATTCGGGAGTGTCCATCAAAGTTGTTAACTCCACCACAGGACCTGGGGAGCATTTGAGAAATGCTCTCTGGCACACTGGTGACACTGCTGGACAGGTATGCTCAGCTTCAGTCCAAGTTTAGACACCAGGCCATATCTAAGAGAGAAAACATTTAGTTGGATACATTTCGAATGTCTCTTTGCTATTCCTCCACTTAGGTCCGCACTCTGTGGCACGACCCCAAGAACATTGGCTGGAAAGACTACACTGCCTACAGATGGCACCTGATTCACAGGCCCAAGTCTGGACTAATTAGGTGCGCTGAGATGACGTTTAGTTTTGTACCTTTACTGAACCCCTGCTTTCATGTGCTAATCATCTCATGCCTTCTTCCTTTTGACAGAGTTGTGATGTATGAAGGCAAGAGAATCATGGCTGATTCTGGAAATATCTACGACAAGACATATGCTGGTGGAAGGCTAGGCATGTATGTCTTCTCTCAGGAGATGACATACTTCTCAGACCTCAAATATGAATGCAGAGGTAGGATACCTTCCGTAATGTTTTGAGGAACAAAAACATACAACTTCTGAGTATTTTACTGGTCTCTAACAGATTTTGTGTCTTTTTTCCCTCCAGATTCGTAATCGGACTATAAGTCTCTGCTAATCTACCAGCACAACTATAAATGTAACATATGACCTGGGACCATATCTTTATTAATCTTACTCTCGTGACACGCACATTGCTGAAATAGAGAGCAAGTGTGAACGGCATTGAGGCAAACTGACCTCAGGACATAGGCCAACTTACTGCCCTGTGATGACGCCTGCACCAACTGCAGGTTGAGCACAACTTTGTGACGTGAAGCAATCAGTCTTGCTCTCTCTCAAGCTTTATACGTTGGTTTTTCCCGCTGTGTGCTGCGTGGGGAGAGAGGCAGACATATTTCTATGCACTTATGAACTTGTTGATTTCCTTCTCTGGATGAAGGTCCAAAAGGGAAGAGTTTTTTTGTTTTTTCTAATGTTACTTCAGAGCTGCTGTGGATTCAAAATAACTTGACTGGTTTCTGAATGAAGAAAGCAGGAAGAGATTTTTTCCAGATGGGCAAGACATGCCCCTTGAAGGAACTGTTGAGGGACCGTGGACAGTAGACTTAGACACTATAGCCAGTTGTTCTCATTACAGTCACCATTTCAAATTCTAGAAAACAGATTTTCCCCCGAATATAAACATTGGCATATTCAATAAGTGAGTTCTAGGTAAACATTTGTAGCTCCTCTCAGTATGAAATATGTCCTCAGGGTTGGATCAGGCTTGCCAAGTGGTTTCTCAGGAAAGAACACTAGATGATATACAGAAGGAGCACAGAACCTGAACTGTAGAACACAACGCCAATATAGACTACTATACAACAACAGCACAACTGCTATTTCCCCAGAATTTCTGGAAGATTTGGGTGGGTTTCTCAACACAATGATCAGTGTTTTGGGGGGAAAAAATCATATGGGCCAGTCTAACCAGCCTTGAGAGGACTATTGTTGCATTATTTATTATTTATTTGTGTTTTTTACCAGTTACAATTATTGACCAATGATCTGTGTCATTATTGATCTTAACGTCATATAAAACCTTTCAGCATAACTGGAATCTTGGAACTGTGTTAAATGCCTCTGAAAGTCCTCTCATAGCAGGTTTCAGTATTATATTCCAAACCAACCTTCCAAATGATTAAATTTAGGTGTCATTCAAATCGCATTGTTCTTATGCACATTATATGACTTGTGTGTTTGAGAATTTATGTACTTTCTGATGGGAAAAACAAAGAAAAACCTACAAATTAAATCTACAAATATTACCTCATTATTATTTGAATGAAAAAAATGAATCATGAGAGTAATCTTTTATCAGCAAAGTATAATTAATTGGCTTCTTTTTTAGGGTCAGTGTAGTACAATATTTTTATGCTGTATATAAGATATATTTTTCAGCAAACAGTTCCCCAACAGGAAAATAATTGATACCATTATTTTCCAGAAAATGTTGTGCTTTATATGAATATGTCTTGTGCATTTGTAATGGATAAATTATTTTTCAGTCTGTTTATAAAATTTAAGAGGTATTACATATGTAGATATATGCTATTTAAATAATTTATCAAGGATTACGATCCAAGTTCCTGTTTGTATAAACTTATTTTCAAACTTACATGTGTCATGTGTATGTCTTTGGATGTGTAAATATATTTTTTATACTATTAGTGATGCTCGTCTATAAACTTGATCAGTTTTACACCCAAATTCTGTTTATATTTCAACCAGGTATTTTGTAATGTCAACCCAACAATAAATCCATCAGGAATTTTTTTTACAATGTTTCTTTGAGAGTTTATTGCATGCATGAGCATGTATCCTCTGCTTTTACATCTACAGACACAACGTGCATTCTCTACCCCATACACATTGATCTTCCAAACACTCCACAGAGACATTGCATGCTGTCAACATCTGTTGTCAACATCATTCCAAACACTGCACATTGCATGTTGTCAACATCATTCCAAACACTGCACATTGCATGTTGTCAACATCTCTCTGGGGAACAAGTATTTCAAAAGAATAGAATTTAAAAAAAGTCATAATAGTCATACAAATCTTTCTATCCAGTATTTGGAACTAAAACCATTACGGTTTTCAATGTCAATATATGTACCGGTAATGGGAGACTATTTTAAATGTACATAACTTAGTAGATGTTCTCACCCAGAGCAACCTACAGTAGTGAGTGCATACAATTTATATACTGGTCCCCCTTGGGAATCAAACCCCCAAACCTGACTTTAAAAGTGCCAAGCTTTTACCAAGTGAGCTACATGTAGCCAGAAGAACTATTGTTTTTTCCAAACCAGAAAATCTGTTAAAGTGGGTTGAAGCATGTGAGCCCTATTACAGAGAAAGCAACGATCATTAAAGGGAAAGAAGCAACTTTCCATAAACTTGGATTCTGGAATCTATATATTTTCTTCAAGCAGAAATGGAAAGAGGGAGCGTGTGACAAGGCTACCTCTTTTGGAGGTTCAGAAGGTGAAACTTCATCTTAACTGCTTCTCCACATGTACTGGGTTGATTGAACAATGCAGAAGAGAAGCTCGCTGAAACATTTTTTTTTCAAGTCTAGTATGTGGGGGATATGATTTCAGATTCCTGCTACTTTAGGCTACTTGAGACTTGAGTCAACAGCGCGATTACTGAAGATGAACTAAGGCCCAGTTCAGAACATTACCTATACATATTAAATAGGCTTTAAAAGTGGAACTGACAGTTTTTAACTATTCTGCAGATTTGATGCAAACAATCATAATATGTAAAATATGTCACATATATTTTGATGCTCCAAGAAAAAGGTTCTATTTAACAGTATAAACTGATGCAGTTAGAATGTTGTAGAATGGTGTAGAGTCAGATGTAAAAAAATATATGAAACATAAACAAAAGGAGCATATCTACAGTATGTGATCGCTTGTCAGAATATGTTATGAAGGACACCATGTTATTTCTGGAGGGATAATTATACATGCTCTAATACAAGTTAATGTTGTTCAAATGCTGTCATTTCCACTTTAAGAATGAAATCACCCTCCTATCTTTAAAACACTGTTCCATGTCCCTGGATAGCTAAGGAATTTAGCATTACAGCGTTTTAAATGATCGGGTATGGAAAAACTCAAGCTGAGTGAATGTCTGCCACCTACAAAATACAATAAATGTACTTGAACAACATTACCCACATACTGTAGCAAGTTGTTTAGATTTCTCAAAACAGCCCATTGAAAAAAACATCAGACAGCTAACAGTCACTGTTATATATCCTGCATTCCACAGACCTACAGCCTTTGGCTTCAATGATGCGAGACACTGTATTTGTATATGGTCTGTAAATAGTATTATAATGCTGATTTAATCATTTTACTGGGACAACTAACATTCCAAACCCAGAAGGTTCAAGTTAACTAGTGGTGTCTTTACCTCAGAGTTAAATATATTCCTACTGAAGGAATGTTTGCAGACCATACCGAGACAATATCATTGGGGGCTAGTCGGTAGACTAGTCGGTAGACTAGTAAATTGGGGCTAAACTAGTGTAGAGAAATCACAGGCAGTTGGGTTTGTGAAGGTATGGATGGCTTCAGGTATGGTAAGGAAAATATTCTGACTTTTGAAGCACACTTGGTGAATCACAGAATGTGAGAATTCCTGCAGCTTAACCTTAGTTGTCTGGGTAAGTTAGAGTGACAGTTGCATGTCTAGCGTTTCCTAAATGGCAAATATCCACTCCTCACCTCTCCACCATTTACATCATGTGTTTAAAGTTCTGGAAGGAATTAGTTGCCTTCCAACACGACACTTTGTGTACCCAAGTTGGTAAAAACCTCTCCTTCAACCCAATTATCTTAATGATCACTAGTTTAGAAAAAAATAAGATATATGCGTAAGGGTCAGCCAGATGAAGAAAACTTTATTCTGCGACTGACATGTACAATTAAGAAACACAAAAACATCTTTAACACCAAAAAACTATATTTCTAAGCCAGAAACAAAATGACTAAATAGGTTATAACTGGAATATGAGAACTGAGGAGACATGCGGTCTGGTGGATAGGACAATCGCCTTAGCTGCTCTTTGGAGCTCTGCTTCAGACCTAACGTACGTATAGAAACATGAATGTAGGCAATAACTTCACATTTAGGAATCAGAGTTAGAATAGCTTCCCACTTCACCCGGTAGCAGCAACAATCATACGTGTCTCCCCACTCATTAATACACCAGGTATTAAACAACCACTGCACACAGTATAGAACATTTAGCAGTCAAGTAAATTCATCGTTAAATTTAATGACACCATAAACAGTCTGTTCTCATCAGAATTAGCAGGGTGTACTCAACTATTAACAACCGTCATTTGGCAAGTGAAAGGAAAATGGAATATATAGACCTAGGAGGGATCTGTCATAAAGCTGCACAAAACAGCAATTTAAAAAATAACTTATAGTTTTAATGCATTAAGATTCTTATTGCTGTATCGCACTAAGAAAATATTAAACCAAGATGTATAAATTCTACAAAGTCTCAACCATATTCTTTTACATTTTAATGATTATATACCACATAATAATACAAGACTGCTTCCTTGTTTCGGGGAGTGTATGAGAATCCATTCTAACCATATAAAAATACAACTGTATATTTGTCAAGCCAATCTATTGTGTAAAAGTTCTATAATGAATACATAGTGGTCTCTTTGTCCAGCTGGCTAAAACTGGTTGTGTATGGATCTTTAAGCAGGTCAGACAGGATTGAGTCAGAGAGACATGGGGTGCTGTATGGCAGGCTCTCAGTATCAGAGTCATCCCTGGGGGACGTTTCCCCAATCATCAGACCGTGGCCCCAACTCTGGGATACCTCACACTCTTCCAGCAGAGACCTCAGCTGTTCCTCTTCTAGTGCTGGAGTGTGATACTGGAAAGGAGGAGGGTAAAAGAAATGAATCAACAGTGACAAAGACAGAACAGGAGACCAACCATCTTAAAGACACAGTCTGCGATGTGGGCCAGTGGTCGTGAAGGTGGCGCTATTGAGCTTAAAGGGGTCCCTGAAAAGTGTGTAGTCTGTCATGATTTGTGTCCCATGTCATCAAAACCACCCAACTTACACTTGTGATGTCACGGCTGAATGAGGGATGGCAATGGTTCTAATTCAAAATGATGCACATTTAAATAGCATAACACATCCAGGACAAAACGACAGGGTTAAAACATTATTTTCTTAATTGCAAAATTCACAGACCTACACTTCCCAGCAGTATTACTACGGCACCCATTTCCCATTTGTCAGTGTCCTGATGTTTTGCTTTCTGATACGCTCTGATAATAATGCGTAACCAGTGACCGGAATGGTAGAAGATGATAAATGAACCTGCCACAGAAGTCTCCAGTGCTTGGTTGTACAGCATATGTATAACCACAAATGTGTTGGACGATCTGAAACAATTCCATTGGCCTAAAACTATTCTGGCTGAATATATGTTTGTTTTTCTACTGATAAGTCAGTATTCACAGAACGCATCAGGAGAAAGCCAATCCTCAGAAATGGGTTCTATGGATGACAAAACTCAAATATGAATAGCATAAATATTATGAATGAGACTGCACAACAAATTAATTGGGAACATCTGTAGCATCAAAGCTCCTGTTCTTAAGATGA
Source organism: Umbra pygmaea (assembly GCA_016801145.1). Classification (NCBI taxonomy): domain Eukaryota; kingdom Metazoa; phylum Chordata; class Actinopteri; order Esociformes; family Umbridae; genus Umbra; species Umbra pygmaea. Next base: position 2,126 of record JACXGM010015418.1, on the reverse strand, counting down.
CAAAGGCTGACATAATAAATTTTCAAATCTCAAATGTTTTATTTTATTTTATTTGTTTAACCTTTATTTAACCAGGTAAGTTGACTAAGAACAATTTCTTATTTACAGCAACGACCTGGAAGCAATTAGGGTAAAGTGTCTTGCCCAAGGACACACCAACATTTGGCTCAGTCGGGAATCAAACTGGCAACCTTCTGACTACAAGTCTGACTCCCTACCCACTGAGCCATCTGTGCCCCTGCCAGTACCTGCCAGTAAATGTCAATACCAGTTCAACTAAGAAGAAACTTTAAAAAGTATTTGGTATCCACCATTCTTTATTTCACATTCAATAGATCATAAACTTTGCTTTGGATTTATGTTGTAACATATTATTTAAAAAAGTAAATTAAATAAAAATGGCACAGACAAATGTTTGTCTTTTACAGAAATTAGAAGGTCTATAAATAAATGTATATAATTCATACAGTAATTATACAGGCCTGTGCAAAAAAGTCCAAGGTAAACTGACCTATAAAACAAATAGAAAGAGTAAAGAGAACATAAATCATGGTCACCGGTAAGATACGTACAACTTTTACCTGATAATTTTGGTCTTAAATAGGGACTTCCCAAAACTTGTGAACTCAGAATCAGTGCTTGAAGTGGGGGAAAAAAGGTGCCGGTACCCTCTTGCATTGGCAAATGTTTATGACATTTGAGATTACTCCAATGAAAAACAAAACTTTTGAGATATTGCTGGAATGGTAAACAACAATGATTGTTATTTAAAACAACATAAATGTATTAAACAAGTCGTGTGTGTGTATATGTCCCTTGACTAACAGTCAGGCCATGCATGTGTTTCGTTAGTCACATTGATGACGTTGGGGTCAATGACTAAGTTAACGTTAAGGTTGGTAGCTGCAGACTCCTCATTAATGCTAGCAGTTCCGCTCACATCAACCTTCAAGGTCTAAGGAGTTTTAGGTCCGCCTGGCACAAAGTCGATCTTTTGGCCTCTAGAAAGTTTTATGGTTGTGCTTTATGGTTTTTTACTCAGCAGACCCATGGGTACAACATGGATGAATTAAAACCAACATCCTGGATTATTGAATTTTGTTTTATTAAATATTTATCCCCCAAAAAATATAGAACATATGTATATATATTTTTTTGTGTTAAAGCATGTAAACCATGACGAATAAGGCATTTTAATGCATATTGTCAAGCCCCCGGGGCTCCTGGACCAGTGTGCAAAGTTTGGAGGCCATACAAACAAGTCAACATCAAAATGCTGCACCCATTTCTTACTAAATTTCTATACGTTTTTGAAATCCCAGCTATTTTTTACATCCTGTCTGTAATGTGTTTAGTAAAAAAGGCTAAAGTCTAAAAGGCATGACCAACTTTGAGGCGTTATAGCTCCGGCTGTGTTTAACCCACATATTCTTTGCGTCTGATCTTCATCTTTTCAACGGTAATAATCGCGAACGTCGGGAGGCTGTGAAGGGTTTTAATTAACGTTAGTTTGAAGCTCATGAATCGTACCAGATGTTTCTGTTGGACTTGGACCTCTGTTGACGTGTCTGGCTCTGGAACACGCATAGAGCTTGGGGGTGTGACGTCACGGCTCTAGCGCTGCGCTGGCTTATGGGAAAAATCGCCATTTTGTGAGGCCACTTGTTTTATTTACTGTCATTGTTGTAACACGCCGAGGAGATGTTACTCATGGGAAGAACCTGTTGTGTTGTTGAATGTAATGTCCGTTCACACGTTGGACGGGGCTTAAAGATAGACAACGGACTTTATTTTTTATTGTTTTCCGGCCTGGAAACAGAATGGAGTCGTGTCCGATGTATCCAAGCGAAGACTGATGGCCTGGATATCCAAAGACGCACGGACATACTCTGCAGACATCCCGTTCATTGAAAGTGTGTTCCAGGCTTTTTCATTCAGGTACTGTAAGTGTACTTCACTTAGCAAATGACTGTGTTCTCCTTGTGTGAGGAGTAGTAATAGGTTCCTCTGCATTTTGTAACTTAGCACCATTCTGTCAACTGCTGCAAAGTGAGTAAGCTAAGTTAGGCTAGTTCAAAAAAAGTGTGCTGAATCAATGAATGTGATCAAAAACAAAGCACTCATCT
>JACXGM010015417.1:0-21374 GCA_016801145.1 Umbra pygmaea | reverse complement strand
TCTCTCTCTCTCTCTCTCTCTCTCTCTCTCTCTCTCCGGACTACATTGACAGACAGAGAGCGTACACTACAGCTCTGCAGCAGCTCCCCTTTCCACAGCCACCCCCACATCTCAAACACAGGACAGGCAAGACTTCTCCTGACTTACAGGGGTTAAAGTCTGCCTGATGAAGTAAGGCTATAGGACTACCTAATGTGCACCACTAGTCCAACTGCCAGAATTATTTCATTATCTAAATACCTATATTTCTAAATTGTTCGTTTACCAAGAAATATGCCGTATCCCAGCAATTACCACAAAACTATCTAATGGTTCTGGTGAAATAATTTACTGATGGAATTGCTACATCACTTTTTTTTTCAGTTTTATCACTACGTAAAGTACTAATTGAGGTGTAAGTCACAATTATCTAACTTCTACGAGCACAAAATGTGTTGATGTTAAATGATTGTTACAATATTCACTGCAGGGACACGCAAAACAGCAGAGAAATGTCAGAGGAATATCTATAATTGGACCCACATCTAAAATCGGCAGCCTCTGCTGCTCTCCTTATTCAAAATGGAGATCACGTCACAGCACTCATTATAGGCCAGAACAGGTCAGAATCAATGAAAGCCGCGATGATAACAGTTTGAGCAAAACATCCATTTTACTCAGACGCTATGAAAGCTGCCCCCAGGTGGGGGCTTGTCTAGGAATGTTATCTGGCACTGTGAATAAAACTACAAGGCAGCTGAGGACTTGTACTCAGCAACACTGCATTCTATTGCTGAGAAGACTCAAGGACTCCTGGGAAATGCAGTCTTTTTGTCACCATGGGAATAGCCATGAACTGAGCACAATGAGCTCAGTGTTACTGTCTGACCTATATCTGTCTGACATGATTTCAATGTTAGCTTCAGAAGAGGTAAAGTGCGGAGTTAAAAAGCATGTGAGGGCAATACAGGGATGTCAGTTAGGGGCATATAGAATCCTTCTTTAAGCCTAGTGCTACAGTTGACCATGTCAGAGCAAGTGATATCCAAATGAATGTGTTTCAGATGGAAATATAGTGAGTAGTAGGGTACAGCTAGGTGGCCAGTGAGACCAGGAATAAGGGAGGGGTTCGGTTTACATTCAGGAATAGAACAGTGATGGACGATGGTCAGGGAGCTGTCAAATGTCTCTGCCTCTTCTCCTCGCTAATTTTATTGTCAGCTGGTACTGCTTTCAGTCCAGCCGAGTTCTCAGGAAAAAAAACGTCATCCAGATTAATAAATTAGTTCACTGGCCACCCAAACTAGTCCTTGCGACTTGTGCTTTTTTCAACAGCTATCCTGAAGCCATAAGGATTTAAAGATGCACTATGTAACTTTACATTAATTTGTCCTGTCACCCCGAATTTTACGTAGATGTTTTAGTTATTTATATATACATATATATATGTATTTAGGTTTTTACTGAACCCAGGAATAGTACAATGGTAATATATAACCATAATTTGTGAAAATACACATTAACGTATTATTTTGTCCATTATATGCATTAGTTTGTAGTTCGATATTGTGAACCTTCGATTTTGCTATTGCATTATTGTTATATTTTGTATGATTTAATAGTTCCATAGTTCCTGGATCCATAGTTCCTAACATTTACTAGTCCTAAAACCCTGTCTTTTATTTAAAAATGTTTTTAAAGTTACATAGTGCAGTGTTTAAGGAGTAATGTAATTTGTGAAAGTCATTTTTTGTCGCTTTGCAGATGCCGAAGCTTTGTAACAGCAACATGCCTGCTCCCCCAACGGAAGACTCGTTGTGCTTCCCACACGGATCACGACTCACACCCCGGCCCTACTGCTATCACAGACCGGGGAAACATGGAGGGATTGAGAAAGAGACAAAAAGATCAGTGTATAGAAAGAAGGAAAAATGAAGAGGGGAGTGACGGCCTATAGAAAAGAGATAAAGAAAATATGTATCGAGACACCTGCAGAAAACGAAAGAGGGAGAAAGAGGGAGTGAAATCAATCTGCTTTGCACAGCCACTCGTGTTAGGTCCTTAGAGGAGACGAACGGAAATGCACAACTAAAAATACATGCCGACAGGAAATGACTGCGGGCAGCAGCGTCAAACAAAAGATACAGGCCCAGAAAAATCCATAAAACGTGTGTGTGTCACATCGTGTGTGGTGGGTCTATAAAGGGGAATAGTTCTGATTGGATGGCAGGGTTATATTGATACTTTCAACACAAGCACACAGTGTTTCAGAAACACCTGACCAAGTGGATGCGTTCAGGGTAGATGACACAGCGTTAGCATTGTGATTGTGACATGAAAAACCTTTGACGTGAACTGGTGGCACTTGACAGTGTGGCGTCTACTGAGAGGAAATACACTTACAGCTGTTTTAAGACTGCGCTATTATCAGAGAAATTACGTTTGACCAACTTCAGTTGGGTTGCTGCATCATTTCAGACACTTTGTGAGGCCTCTATAGCGGTTGCTACATTTCCATCCTGCTTTGTTGTCTGTTGAAACCCATCAACAACACTCAGTCAGCTGCTGCACACCAGAGAGATGGAGGAGGAAGCCATTCGAATGGCAAGGACTAAAAAAATGAGTCACAAGCACACGAACTAGCTGCTGAGAAAAGGTGCCTCCATCCATCATGTTGAACCTGTTCGGCTTCCACACAGTCAGTCGAACACTGTCAAGCCTGCAAACACTAAATTCACACGTCTTTTTTGCCCTTAGGTAATTGCTAGAGGCTATCCCATCAGAGGGACTTACTAAGCAGTGCCTGTAGTGGAATGCTCCAGTGGTGGAGGTTCTGTAAGCCCACTCCTGCTGTGCGGATGGGGGGGTCCACCTGAACAGCTGAGTGGGCAGTTTGGCCCCCCTGCCTGCGTGTCAGTGGGCTGGTAGTTTGGCAGGGATGCATGCTGGATAAACGCTGATACATTGTGGGAGGCAACAAGTCTGCTGTACAGCACCCCCCCCCCCCCACGGCACACACACCGCCCTGCAGCCGCCGTACCTCCACCCATAAATATCTGAGTGTATGTTCCTGCCAGCCTTGCACTAATAGGCCTAATGCTTCCTGAGGAGCTGCCCAGGGCTGCATTAGGGCTGCCCATCCGCCATTGATTTAAAGCAAAGAGGCCGGCCCAGCCCCGATGTCGGCTTCCTGTCACTAACCTCCCAAATGCAATTAAGGTGCTTAAATGTGCATTTTCAGGAAGACACTGGGAGTAATGTGGGAGAGCCAGGCCGGGCGATGCTTTGCTAAGGGAGTTAAGTGGGAGGAGAGAGACCTAGGCCCCCCCTATACACCCTGCCTAAACACAGAACAGAGGAAATGACTACAGCATACATTACATTACTGGTGTGGAAACTAAACAAAAGAACTCAGCTTAACACCTCATGGCTAATTTGACCCAGGCTCTGGTCAGATGTAGTTCACTGAAAAGTAGATAGGGTGTCATTTGGAACTCCCGAGGGAAACCCATACCCAAGTGGTTTAGGCACATTAGTGTTTAATGGGGTAATTATGGCGGCTTTTCTTTTTGTCTTGCTGTGTGTTCTGTGGGTCTTCACAACTCTGGGTGGATGCACAATTGAGTTTCGCCATTGAACAGTCAGGGAAAATGTGTGATGGTCCAGACCTCCCTGCTCCAAGTACTCTGGAGAAAAAAATGACACACAAAATTGTAAGTAATGTGACGTTTTATGAACGATGCCTTTTAATTATATATTTTATTTACCTAAAAATGTGAACCATATAGATTTAGATCATTAGATACATGTACTGTTTTGGAAAGCTGTGGCGGTCCTTCATTCTGTGGAAACCCTAATTGAGTAATATTAATTTTGGGATTGTAAAGTGCCGGAAAGTGCATTCCCAACCCCAAAAATCTATCCCAGACTTACTCATTTACATCTAAATAAATGCACGTGAAAATCAAAGCCATTGTTAAATTAACATAATTTTTATACACCTACAGTGTTCATTGGAGAGTTACCATATTTTGATTATTTTGGTTCTGTACTCTAGCACTTTGAGGTTGAAAGGATACAAGAACAATGAGGTTGAAATGCAGACTCTAAGCTTTAATTTGAGGGTACATTCATACATATCAGATGAACCGTTTAGAAATCATGTAACATTTTGTGCACAGTCTCCCTCATTTTCGGGCCCAAAAACATTTGGACTGATCAACAGAGTGTTGAATGAATTAATAATTGTAAATATTTGGTTGCATATCCTTTGCATGCATTGACTGCTTAAAGTCTGCATTCAGTTCCTGCTTGTTTTGGTAACTTATTGCCTTCAGTCTCCTCTTTAGCATGTAAAATGCCTGTTCAATTAGATTCAGATCTGGTGACTTCAATTATTTTCCACATTTTGTCCATCAAAAACCCCTTCGTTGTGCTTGCAGTATGTTTAGGGTCATTGCCTTGTTGCATAATGAACATAATGAATTGCCATCCAATAGGTTTGGAGGCATTTGGTTTCATCTGAGCAGATAAAATATTTCTGTAGACTTCAGAATGTATTGTTCTACTTCTGTCTGCAGTCACATCATCAATGAGGACAAGTAAGCCTGTTCCACTGGCAGCCATTTAACTTTCTTCCTTTTGTCACTCTGGTACATTTTAATCAATTCAATTTCAATTCAGTATGCTTTATTGGCATGAATGTTTAGGTCAAACAATGTTGCCAAAGCATACATGTTAATCTTTCTCTCATTTGGCTCTTTTAGGTGTTTTTTTTAGCAAATTGTGATCTCACATTTCTGTGATCACATTTCTTCAGGCTTATCAAATGGTTTACATCCTGTAGTGTACCCTCTGTAGTCCTGCTGGTGTAGTCGTCTACGCATGGTAGACTTTGACACATCTACATTTGCATCCAAGAGAGTGTTTTTGATTCTTGGGTTGTTGTACAAGGGGTTTTCTTCACCATGGTGAGTATTCTCTGGTCATCCATGACAGTGGTCTTCCTCTGTCCACCGGTCTTTTGGCACAATCCTTGACTGGCAGAGTCAGTCACCAGATCTGAATCCAATTGAACATGCATTTTACATGCTGAAGAGGAGACTGAAGGCAATAAGTCCCTGAAACGAGCAGGAAGATGGCTGCAGTACAGGTCTGGCAGAGCATCACCAGGGAAGATACCCAGCGTCTCGTAATGTCGATGCATCGCAGACTTCAAGCAGTCATTGTATGCAAAGGATATGTATCCAAATATGAACAATTATTACTTTATTCTACATTCTGTTAAACTGTCCAATGTTTTTGGTGCCTGAGAATGGGGGTACAAAGTTTTCTGATATGTCTGAATGTACCCTGAAATTAAAGCTGCCAGTCTGCACTTCAACCTACTGTAATTGTCATTGTATCCTTTCAAAGTAAAAGTGCTAGAGTACAGAACCAAAAAATAGCCACTGTCCAATGAATTATGGTGCTCACTCTATTTCCGAGGACAGCACTGACTTTCGCTGTTAGCGGGTAATGTGTACTCAATATTACTGTTTGTTCTGGTTTTCCCACAAAGCTACCAAGATGAATGCTCTTGTAATAAGTTAATCTGGATAAGAGCATCGACTACATTTCTGAAATGTAATTGTATAATGGCTAAAAGTTTACCACAAAGATAAAAAAGCTGTGAGTCGGAATAGTGTATCTAAAGACATATTGACAGTGATAAATTGTTCACAGGAACAGAAAACATTGGGAACCGCTGCCTGCCGCAGATCCTGTCTTGTCCACGAAAGTGTAACATTATCATGTTCTTAATAAATCACTCAGTGCTTGTGGTAGACGTTTCCTGTTCTATTTAGCCTGTCAGGGATAACATCGATACATTTTTCAGCTTTAGAAGTGTTTTAGGATTGTGGTGGTAGACCAATATCTTTCTTTGCATTAATGCAGTGTATTGGTTACATTGAAATAAAAATACATTATATGGCCAAAGGTATGTGGACACCTGACCAACTCACCATTATGAGCTTGTGGGACATCCTATTCTAAAACCATTGGTATTAGTATCGAGTTGATTTGTCCACAACTTTTCACCTCACAAGGCTCTAGTCTGGAATAATAAGGATATTATGGTTAGGAAGAAATCAGTATTTCTTCCTAAATGGCATCAGAGTGGTATTGACTATTTATTTAATATTCCTGATCGAGATGGTGGTATTTTGTCTTACGAACACTTTATGAATGCACATTGCTTTCCCACCCATTTCAGAAAATTTAAATCTCTAACTAAAGCTGAAGTCACATTTGAGCTTTGGTGAAAAATCTACAATAAATCCACATGTAATTTTAAATAACAGATAAGAAATGTAATAATAAAAACATTCAGGATTCTTTTCATAACCAAAAGAAGATTGTTCCCAGAGGCAGGTCCTTTTGGGGTGCTTTAGTTGTGGACACAAATTGGAAAAGAACCTGATTACTTCCATTAAAATATTGTATTGCAAACAAGGTCAAAGAGATACATTTTAAAATATTACATTTCATATACCCTGTGAATTCATTCATTGCTAAATTCCTTGATATAGAAAAAGTCTGTACATTTTGTAAGCAAGAGGAGGAGAATATCACTCATGTTCTTCTGTTGTGGTATTATCAACAAATTCTGGTGTGACCTGGCAAATTATATATTCGGCAGTGTTAACATAAATTATTGTTTCACCCTGAAATACATAATTATGTACTACAAATGCGAAAGCAATTAAAAGTTGGAATATACGGTCAATTTCATGATCGTCTTTGCAAAATGTTATATCCACAAACAAAAGTTTCTAAAGTCTTCCCCTCTTATACAAATTTTCCTAATAGAGTAAATCTACTGGTATCTATTGAAATCCTTGATTCTTATAAAAACAAACAAGTAAATTGCTCATACAATGATACACTGAAAGTTTTGGAGAAACACCTTCATAAATTTTACATTTCAGCAGTTGAAATATCTCCTCTCATTTTATTATTGTTATTAGATTATTCTCAATATTATTTTCCCATTCTTGTATTTTAAATTTTCTGTAATTATTTGTCATTGAAGTTTATTTACTTTAATTTATTTAATCTGTTTTTATTGGTCAGCTGTGTATCAATGTTTTGTCCTGTTATGTGTTGTCTTTTAATAATTATTTTACTTACTGTAATGTTACATTTTGTATTACTATCAATAAAAAATAATAATTATAAAAGTTTATTGGTATTTGACACAAACAATTGAAATGTTCAACATTGTAACAAGCATTTTTTTTAAATAAATTATATATTGCCAAATAGCTACTAGGTAGGTAATGACATCATGTAGGCTAACTATTAGAACCACTCAATTTTCAAATATATAAAATCATCATCCTTTGTAGGACAGGGATTGTCCTTTACACCAAAAAAAATTGCTATTTTGCTGTAATAATTATCTTACAGTGTAAACAATTAGCAAATGAAGTAATTAATATGCTTTTCAATTTGCAAGTTGCTGATTTATACAATCAACATTGAACATTACAAAGAACAATAATTTAAGCATTTGTTAAAATGTGAATTATACATAGTTTCAACATCCCAATTTGCATAATATTTTATAATGTCCAACATGATAGATGGAGTGGGTGAAATAAGAACAGGTTGATGAACTAAGGCCTAAATCTTTCATGTAAAATACATAAAAAGGGAGATATTTCTATGAGTAGTATGACGGGAGTCAGTAAAACTAGTCAGAGAAGAGAGATGGTGGGAGAGTCTAAGATAATGAAGTGGAAGAGAGAGAGGGAGACAGAAAAGATGAAGAGGGAGAGAGGGGGAGACAAAAAAGATGAAGAGGGAGAGAGGGGGAGACAGAAAAGATGAAGAGGGAGAGAGGGGGAGACAGAAAAGATGAAGAGGGAGAGAGGGGGAGACAGAAAAGATGAAGAGGGAGAAAGGGGGAGACAGAAAAGATGAAGAGGGAGAGAGGGGGAGACAGAAAAGATGAAGAGGGAGAGAGTAAAGTCAAGAGAGAGAGAGGCAGCTTGATAACACTGTTGTGCTTGGTTGGAGCCAGTATAACTGCACTGTTTCTGCACTCATTAGCCTCGTCTTTTCACCTGAACAACTAATCTCACTGTCGTAAAAAGGAAAGAAATCCTGGCCACCACCAGTACAACTTTTGTTCTGATAAGCTTGATGAGGAGCCAAATAATTCATCTACAGTGCCTTGCGAAAGTATTCGGCCCCCTTGAACTTTTCGACCTTTTGCCACATTTCAGGTTTTAAACATAAAGATATGAAACTGTAATTCTTTGTGAAAAATCAACAGCAAGTGGGACACAATCATGAAGTGGAACGAAATTTATTGGATATTTCAAACTTTTTTAACAAATAAAAAACAGAAAAATTGGGCGTGCAAAATTATTCAGCCCCAAAGTTAATACTTTGTAGTGCCACCTTTTGCCGCTATAACAGCTGTAAGTCGCTTGGGTTATGTCTCTATCAGTTTTGCACATCGAGAGACTGAAATTTTTGCCCATTCCTCCTTGCAAAACAGCTTGAGCTCAGTGAGGTTGGATGGAGAGCGTTTGTGAACAGCAGTTTTCAGTTCTTTCCACAGATTCTCGATTGGCTTCAGGTCTGGACTTTGACTTGGCCATTCTAACACCTGGATATGTTTGTGAACCATTCCATTGTAGATTTTGCTTTATGTTTTGGATCATTGTCTTGTTGGAAGACAAATCTCCGTCCCAGTCTCAGGTCTTTAGCAGACTCCATCAGGTTCTTCCAGAATGGTCCTGTATTTGGCTCCATCCATCTTCCGATCAATTTTAGCCATCTTCCCTGTCCCTGCTGAAGAAAAGCAGACCCAAACCATGATGCTGCCACCACCATGTTTGACAGTGGGGATGGTGTGTTCAGGGTGATGAGCTGTGTTGCTTTTACGCCAAACATAACGTTTTACATTGTTGCCAAAAAGTTCGATTTTGGTTTCATCTGACCAGAGCACCTTCTTCCACATGTTTGGTGTGTCTCCCAGGTGGCTTATGGCAAAGTTTAAATGACACTTTTTATGGATATCTTTCAGAAATGGCTTTCTTCTTGCCACACTTCCATAAAGGCCAGATTTGTGCAGTATACAACTGATTGTTGTCCTATGGACAGACTCGCCCACCTCAGCTGTAGATCTCTGCAGTTCATCCAGAGTGATCATGGGCCTCTTGGCTGCATCTCTGATCAGTCTTCTCGCCCATTTTTGCTCGCCCAATTTGTTTGTTTTTTATTTGTTAAAAAAGTTTGAAATATCCAATAAAGTTTGTTCAACTTCATGATTGTGTCCCACTTGTTGTTGCTTCTTCACACAAAAATTACAGTTTTATATCTTTATGTTTGATGCCTGAAATGTGGCAAAAGGTCGAAGGGGGCCGAATACTTTCGCAAGGCACTGTATTTGTCAAGCTCTGTGATTATTAAACATGAATGTGATTCTTAGGAAGGTAGTATACAAAGGCTGAAATCTTAGTACACCATTCAATGAAAAGGTTGTCTAACCTGCTAATAGAAATGGTATTTAAATAAGTGAATTGTCCTTTATTATAGTACAGTGGAGACTATAAATATTTGGTCAGTATTGAATTTGATATTTAGAAATGACTAAGAGGCTGACGTGGTGCAGACTGTCAACAATAAATTCAGGGTATTTACATCCATAAAGCATCAACCATGTAGGAATGACTTTCCTTTTAGGGGATCAAAAGTATGTGGACACATTAACATTAAGCATCAACCATGTACGAAATACTTTCCTTTTAGGCAATCAAAAGTATGTGGACACATTAACATTAAGGCATTTGATGGCTGTCTGAAGTCTGGAAACTTCAACCATCACCACATGCTGGGTACACAGTAAAAATGTCGGTGTTAAATCAACACCCCGTTAAGCTTCAGGAAGAACGGAGACAAATGCGCGACCAAACTTATATTTAATGAATGACTCAGAAGGAAAGCCGGAATACAGAGACCTAGTAACAGTATACAATAATCGACAAACTCAAGGTTTTCTAGTGTGGTTTATATACCCACATAATTGGAGATAAAGAACAGCTGTGCTACTTGGCACCTGTGTGCGTAATCATGACAGTATAGAGGGTGTTAGACACCTTCGCTCTAGAAACAGCAAGAAGGCTAGCAGCATAAGCAAATGAGCAGACAATGAGCCCTATTTTAACAATCTAAGCGCACGGCGTGAAGTGCATGGCGCAAGTGCGCTTTGGGTGTGTCCAAATCCACTTTTGCTAGTTTGACGGGGAATAAAGGGTTCAAAAGCGTTGTAATAAGTGTCTTCATTAATTCATAGGTGTGTTTTGGCTGTCATCTCCCATTCCCTTTAAGAGCCAGGCGTGTTTGTACCTTGGCGCATTGCTATTATGATGGCGGATTTGCAACGTAATACATTTATTCGTAATCTTTTGCATGTTTGTGTGCTGCTGCGCTTCCCTGTATGTGTGTAACCAGCATAGTGTGCATGCGCTGTGCATATGCCTAGGTGCATGTGACTAATTTGTTGTTAAAATAACAATGACATGCTGCGTTTTTGACTTTAGACCAGGTTTTTGTTGGTCAATAGCGCAATCACTTTCCGATGCCTCAAGATAGCACTACGCCAAGAATTATCCTGAACACACCTTCCTGTTAGACAAGCATGCTCATGGGCACAAATATGGTCACAGATGCATTTGCTATTTAAACAACACGGGCGCTGGATGGAAAAGTGACAACTGCGTTAGTCTTAAACTAGCAAATGCATTCGGGCTTTGCGGTGCATTGCACCGGCTGCAAGATAGGGCCCGGAATGTTCTTTGCACTTCAGAATTCAACCTTCTCCTGCCATCAGCTGTTACATCATCAATAAAGACAAGTGAGCCAGTGCCTTTGGCAGCCATCATACCTAAAACATGGATTTGCTGGAGAGCGATGTGGCAGGATGGATAATCTGATTTATCTAACCCAAATCCCAGCCAATGCTATGCTCATTTACGCTGCCTCATACAGGAGGTTCGAGGAAAATCAGAGAACCCATATTCACGCTCAAACCACTGACTATCATGATGTAGACTGTCCTGCAATGCAGCGACAACGCCACACTCTTCCTCTGATGGAATTATTTAGATTTGTCAGATTTTACTATTAATTTACCATGTAAGAATATGTGATCATTTAGATTAACTACTTCCTTAGGGACAAAACAACATATATTTTGGACTTGCTGAATGAGAGATTAAATCTAGCAACATTTTGGGTACTGGTCAAATACTCAGATATACCACTAGGCTACCTGCCACCAGTTCATGATTGAGGAAGTTCTCAGTAGCTTGTGTTGGGGATTTCAATTTACAGTAAATGTATGTGTTAATCTGCAATAAGTATGTTTGGAAACCTAAACCATCAGCAGGAGTTTAAATAAACCATGTCGCCATTTAACATGACATGCCTTCAGGAAGTATAAAGCCAGACAACTGCTGTGTTGTTGGAGAGTACATTCGTATTCATGAACAAATCATTGAGTCGCAAATGGCTCCCTGGTACCTACACACTCCATTTATTTTCAACAGGTCCCTGATGAAAGCTAGTGCAGTATATAGAAAGTACAGTAGCGTGCCATTTAGGATGTGGACATTATCTCTACTGCTTAGTATGCAGCTAGGCTAAAAGCTCTTCTGTAAAAAAAATCCTCTTCTGTGTATTCAGTGCTAACAACATCAGGAGGAAATCACATTTATAAATGCCACAGTGGAAGGCGTGTCCGGACCAGGCGGAGCGTATGCAGGCATGTGTAAGTACATGGTCTTTTTAATGGCTTTGTATGGAAGAGGACTGGAGCAAAGGAGCTTTTCTAAGTGTCATTACCGACTGTAGTACTGTGCCTCATATCTGTGAGCCCTTCATGTTCACTTTGATGTTCACAGACAGCATGGCTTGCCCTTCACTGTACTTATAGGGCTAATATCAACATTATGCATGCCAGGCTCTCTTGGCTAAAAGTAGAGGAGAGATTGTCTAAATAACTCCTCGTTTTAATGAGACATTGCACTGCGCTGAAAATCGTTTGTTTAAACAAAGCGATTCAGAATAGTGCACTTAACTTCTCAGTGGCCTCCCAAAACATGTGGTGATACATTGCGCTGTGCTTGCATGATACTGTAACTTCCTACCACCTCTATTTATTCAAGAAGAAAGCACAAATTATTTTCAAAAAAGCAAATACAAATGATCGAACACAGATGTGAGATGTGATTTTAAGTTACGGTGACTGAAGTAACTGCCTGGCAGTACAGTTCCACAACAATAACTGCAGAGAAACTAACTTACTTTATTTTCTGCAGTAAACTACATGCTTTAATGGTAAATGGGTACTTTTTTCTTTTTTCACAAGCCAATCCTATGCCGGACCGAGTTATCACTGAATAATACGCTCGGTCCTCCATCCACAATCACAGCACTGATCTGTATTGCCAAAAATATAGCATTTTGTATATTCAATCCACCTGTGATAAATTCAGTTGATTGGACATGATTTGGAAAAGCACACACCTGTCTATATAAGCTCCCACCGTTAACATTGCATGTCAGAGCACCAACCAATCCAAGTCCAAGGAATTGTCTGTAGACCTTCGAGACAGGATTATATCGAGGCACAAATCTGGGGAAGGGTACAGAAAAAAATCTGCAGCATTGAAATGAGCACAGTGGCCTCCATCATCCGTAAATGAAAGAAGTTTGGAACCACCAGGACGCTTCCTAGAGCTGGCTGCTCGGCCAAACTGTGCGTTTGGGGAGAGAGGGGCCTTAGTCAGGGAGGTGACCAAGAACCCAATGGTCACTCTGACAGAGCTCCGGCATTTTTCTGTGGAGAGAGGAGAAACTTCCAGAAGAACCACCATCTCTGCAGCACTCCACCAATCAGGCCTGTATGGTAGATTGGTCAGACGGAAGTCACTCCTCAGAAAAAGGCACATGAGAGCCTACCTCTAAAAATTCTCTGGTCTGATGGAACAAAGATTGAACTCTATTGCCTGAATGACAAGTGTCATGTCTGGAGGAAACCAGGCACCACTCATCACCTGGCCAATACCTTCCCTAGAATGAAGCATAGTGGTGTCAACATCATGCTGTGGACATGTTTTTCAGTGGCAGGAACTGAGAGACTAGTCAGGAATAAGGAAAAGATGAATGCAGCAATGTACAGAGACATCCTTGCTGAAAACCTGCTCCAGAGCATTCTGGACCTCAGACTGGGGTGAAGGTTTATCTTCCAACAGGACAACGACCCTATGCACACAGTCAAGAAAACAAAGGAGTGGCTACAGGAAAACTCTGTGAATGTCCTTGAATGGCCCAGCCAGAGCGTAGTCTTGAACCAGATTGAACATCTCTGGAGAGATCTGGAAATGGCTGTGCACTGACGCTCCTCATCAAACCTGATGGAGCTTGAGAGGTCCTGCAAAGAAGAATGTGATAAACTACCCAAAAATAGGTGTGCAAGGTTGTAGCATCGTACTCAAAAAGACTTGAGGCTGTAATGGCTCCCAAAGGGACTTCAACAAAGTATTGGTAAATTTAAAGCAGGGATTCATCTGTGAAGAGCTTACTTCTCCAGCGTGTCAGTGACAACTCAATGTGAGCATTTGTCCACTGATTTCAGAAATGAGGTCGCATTGCCCTCAGGCTATGACCCTGTGAAAGACAATTTTGGGTAAAGCTACTTTTCAGCTACATTCCAGTTACATGTTGAGTTCACAAGCTTTGGCATATCCCTAATTAAGACAAAATGATCAGGTAAATGGAGTTCCTATCTTACTGGTGACCACGATTGATGTTTTCTTTACTCTTTGTATTTGTTTTATAGGTTACTTTTAAGATATGAATTCCATTTACCTGATAATTTTGTCTTACTTAGGGATTTCCCAAATCTTGTAAACTCAGCATGTAACTGGAATGTAACTGGAATGTACCTGGAATGTAACTGAAAAGTAGCTTTACCCAACGCTGATTGGATGTTTGTTCTGGGTTGTCTGAGGGGTGAAGTAATGATCAAGGTCAAGAAGTATTTTTGCAAATATCAATCATGGTCACCAGTAAGATTTGAACTCCATTTTCCTGATAATTTTGTCTTAATTAGGGACTTCCCAAAACGTGTGAACTCAACATGTAACTGGAATGTAACTGTACAAGCTACGTTGCCCAACACTGGTAAAAGACAGCAAGCACCCAGATGAGCTTCCCTGAAATGTTTTCCAACACTTTGTGCATCAAGTCTTCAGTTGTAAAAAATCCAAAGTGCCATCAGCTGTCCGGGTGCCTGGTCTCAGGTGTTTCCATGGATGAAGTAGCCAGATGTGGAGGTCCTGGGGTTGTGTGATAATACTTGGTCTCAGGTGTTTCCATGGATGAAGTAGCCAGATGTGGAGGTCCTGGGGTTGTGTGATCATACTTGGTCTCAGGTGTTTCCATGGATGAAGTAGCCAGATGTGGAGGTCCTGGGGTTGTGTGATAATACTTGGTATCAGGTGTTTCCATGGATGGAGTAGCCAGATGTGGAGGTCCTGGGGTTTGTGATAATACTTGGTATCAGGTGTTTCCATGGATGAAGTAGCCAGATGTGGAAGTCCTGGGGTTGTGTGATAATACTTGGTATCAGGTGTTTCCATGGATGAAGTAGCCAGATGTGGAGGTCCTGAGGTTGTGTGATATTACTTGGTCTCAGGTGTTTCCATTGATGAAGTAGCTAGATGTGGAGGTCCTGGGGTTTGTGATAATACTTAGTCTCAGGTGTTTCCATGGATGAAGTAGCCTGATCTGGAGGTCCTGGGGTTGTGTGATAATACTTGGTCTCAGGTGTTTCCATGGATGAAGTAGCCAGATGTGGAGGTCCTGGAGTTGTGTGATAATACTTGGTCTCAGGTGTTTCCATGGATGAAGTAGCCAGATGTGGAGGTCCTGGGTTGTGCGATAATACTTGGTCTCAGGTGTTTCCATAAATGAAGTAGCCAGATGTGGAGGTCCTGGGGTTGTGTGATAATACTTGGTCTCAGGTGTTTCCATAAATGAAGTAGCCAGATGTGGAGGTCCTGGGTTGTGCTATAATACTTGGTCTCAGGTGTTTCCATTGATGAAGTAGCCAGATGTGGAGGTCCTGGGGTTGTGTGATAATACTTGGTCTGCAGTTGAATGGCTGGTTCATTGTAGAGCCAAATTTGCTAAAAACATTTTAGAAGTAGTTTTTTTATCTGGCAACAGTTTTTTTATTTTGAAATTTGTAAAATTTATTTTATCTTTTAATTCAGTGTACAGTCGTGGTCAACGTTTTGAGAATGGAACAAGTATTGGTCTCCACAAAGTTTGCTGCTTCAGTGTTCTTAGATCCTTTTGTCAGTAGTTACTATGGTGTACTGAACTATACTTACAAGCATTACAATTACAAGTGTCAAAAGCTTTTATTGACAGATACATTAAGTTTATATTTGCAGTGTTGACCCTTCTTTTTCAAGACCTCTGCAATCCGCCTTGGCATGCTGTCAATTAACTTCTGGGCCACATCCTGAGTGATGGCAGCCTGTTCTTGCATGATCAATGCTTGGAGTTTTTCAGAATTTGTGGGTTTTTGTTTGTCCACCCGCCTCTTGAGGATCAACTACAAGTTCTCAATGGGATTAAGGTCTGGGGATTTTCCTGGCCATGGATCCCCAATATTTGGATGTTTTGTTCTCCGAGCCACTTAGTTATCACTTCTGCCTGATGTTAAGGTGCTCCATCATGCTGTAAAAGACATTGGTTGTCACCAAACTGTTTCTTGGATGGTTGGTAGTTGCTCTTGAAGGATGTGTTGGTACCATTGTTTATTCATGGGTGTTTTCTTAGGCAAAATTGTGAGTGAGCCCACTCTATTGGCTGAGAAGCAACCTCCCAAAACATTTAGGAAAACGCACACCTGGTGTTGGTGTAGGCGAAGTGCTGGCTACTGGAGGTATACTAGTAAAAAAAAGAACGGCCACACACTCTATGCTCGGATGCAAGGAGAGTTTAGTAAAATCAACATTTCGGCAGACAAGCTACCTTCATCAGGGGATCAGCAGCTGTTCTTTTCTTTATGAGAAGCAACCCCACACATGAATGGTCTCAGGATGCTTTACTGTTGGCGTGACACAGGACTGATTGTACTGTAGCGCTCACCTTGTATTCTCTGGACAAGGTGTTTTCCGGATGGCCCAAACTATCGGAAAGGGGATTAATCACAAAAAATGACTTTACCCCAGTCCTCAGCAGTCCAATCCCTGTACCTTTTACAGAATATCAGTTTGTCCCTGAGGTTTTTCCTGGAGAGAAGTGGCTTCTTTGCTGCCCTTCTTGACTCCAGGCCTTCCTCCAAATGTCTTCACCTCACTGTGCATGCAGATACAGTCACACCTGCCTGCTGCCAGTCCTGAGCAAGTTTTGCACTGGTGGTGCCCCAATCCCGCAGCTGAATCAACTTTAGGAGACAGTCCTGGCGCTTGATGGACTTTCTTGTGCACCCTGATGCCTTCTTCACAACAATTGAACCTATGTTGAAGTTCTTGATGATTTGATAAATGGTTGATTTAGGTGCAATCTTACTAGCGGCAAAATCCTTGCCTGTGAAACCCTTTTTGTGCAAAGCAATTATGATGGCACATGTTTCCTTGCAGGTAAACATGGTTGACAGAGGAAGAACAATGATTTTAAAGCCCCACCCTCCTTTTAAAGCTTCCAGTCTGTTATTCTAACTCAATCAGCCTGACAGAGTGAGCTCCAGTCTTGTCTTCGTCAACACTCTCACCTGTGTTTAAGAGAAAATCCCTGACATGATGGCAGCTGGTCCTTTTGTGGCAGTGCTGAAATGCAGTGGAATTTTGATTGGGGAATTACATTCACTTTCATGGCAAAGAGAGACTTTGCAATTCATCTGATCACTCTTCATGACATTCTGGAGTATATGGAAATTGCCATAATCAACACTGAGGCAGCAGACTTTGTGAAAATGAATATTTGTGACATTCTCAAAACTTTTGACCGAGACTGTATGAACATGTAAACAACAATTTACATGTTGCGTTTACTGTATATTCTTTACAGTTGACAGTGAATATAGTAGATATGCCTGGAAATTATCCTATTAATTCTTATTTTGATTATCGATTTTGTGTTTTGTTTGTGTGGACCCCAGGAAGAACATTCATAAGAAATTGTATTTCAGGTGTCTCAGTCCCAGCATGATAAACACAATACCACACTGACAAACACATTTTGATATAAAAATGGAACATAGTATATACTCTAATTTACCCTTTACACCACGTACCGCTGTCGCCTACTCTGTACTCTGCAATAGAAAATCATTGTTTGTTCCATACTGACAATCTTGTAGAACTCAGCTGTCAGACTATTCTTGTCTGAGCTGTTTGGCTTTTCTCTGAGGAAGACCTGCAATTTACAGACAGTCAGTCAGTCTACAGACAGCACAGCCAGCCTCAATTCATTGTCCCCACACACCACAGTGATGGTGTTTGTCATCTGTAATCCCATTGCACTGCAGTTGACCATTACAAATATTTTTGAGAGGGGCAAAACGACATTTGCATTACGAAAGATGTAAGTCAATTATTTTTTTGCCTGTAATTCAACCAATTTTCTCCATCACGGAGCAGGGGCCATTTTGATTGTTTCCACACCATTCGCTGTCGAGATATTGGCGCTCCAAGAACCCTTCCCATCTCATGACATTGTGCATTCCAAGGTAATGTACACCGGACTAATTTACGTATTGAAATATTCATGTATTCAGGCCAGCTCAGTGTGCGCGTTTACACCTACACAGAGCCAATGACAGCCAGACAGTTTGTTTTACAATGAGTTCTCTTCCTCAGGAGAGGCGTACTAACGGCAGGAATTTGAATCTGAAATAGCAACATTAAGAAGGGCTTTTTCCTCTTACGACGAGGACTGCCGGATTGAAGGCTGTGAGGCTGAGGCTGACGATGGAGCCATGGGATAATGAATACAATACCCATGCTCGGGTTTAGCTGGGGTTATGATGAGGTGTCAGAAAAGCGCATTACCATGGGGGTTTCTCTCCTCTTCTTTCTCACTACACCCAGGCATACAGTTGCTGTTTTAATTTGAGGCATTTTGTTACAGCTGGAAAATAATCCTGGGTCAACCGGAAATTTGAATTGTTATGTGGTTATTACTGAAAAGAATGTGTAAAGGTTGATACATTTTTATTTAGGGCAAGGCAGCTCTGAATCCTTAAGATTTTAAACGACAAACATTTGCAATCTTGAATAGTACGTGCTTGTATTTCCTGCAAGAATAGAATGATGAAATTAAGATGAGGTATCCGATTCAGGAATGCAGTTGCATGTACGCACGCACACACTCGCGCGCACACAAACACACACAAGCATGCATGTCCTATTTTCAACATCCACACGCAATATCGCCCAGTTTGTCTCTAAAGTGTGGAATAGAAAAATATTACACATTGATCTCATTCATAATTGTAAAATCCACCATAGGACATCTGTGGTGTGCTGTAAATAAAGACGTCTGCATCACTGTTGAACTGGTCATCCTCATGAGCTTGTCTTGCTGCTGTCTTTTTGCCATGGATGGGGGTTGTTTACCATGCTGGGGAGAAACTATCTAAACAGATGCTGTATATGGCCTGTGTGGTACAATTTGTTCATGGTACGGGTGGTGTAATACAGTGTGGATTCTACCATAACAGCACCCAGGTCAAGCTGACTGCTTAACCCTTTAATGTTCGACTCAACCGTTTGGTAGAGCACACAATGTTTTTTTTTGCAGCACGGACTTTAAAGGGTTTAAAGGGGAATTTAATTTTTGTTTATGAATGGTTGCTCACCCCGAAAGTGGACCTAGAGAAGTTGAAATTTATGATATTATGAAAATATCTTCAGCGAATGCTAGTTTAACCTTTCTCGAAGTATTTTTGAAAAAAGATAAACATTTTCAGGCTATTTTATGCTTCAATAGAGAGAAAAGACAGGAAAGATAAAGGAGGTCGTTTTTCTGACAGTATGCCAAATTCAAAGCTATGTTACTGCAGAATGCGTGCACTAAAGACAACATTAGATGGGGGTTGCACGTGACATGGTGGATGCATTGCAGGACAATCTATGTCATGGTAGTCAGTGGTTCGAGCTTGACTATGGGTTCTCTGACTTTCTCCGGACCTCCTGCACAAGCCAGCGCAAATTGGTATAGCGCTGCCCGGGATTTGTGTTAGATAAGTCAGATTACCTATCCCGCCACGTCACTCTCCAGGTGTGGAGATAAATTAAATCACATAAGTATAATGTACGTAATTATCCCGTGCATGATCTGAGTAAAGGCTTCCATATTGGATGAGCAGTGCGAAAAAGAGTCGGCAGCTCGGCAACATGTGGTTAGATGAACCATATTCCCCAGCCCACAGGTGTGTCCAAGGACTTGAGGAGTTAGTGGGAATGGGGAGGGGAAGAAAATGGGGAAAAAAGACAATGTTAGATGTAAAGGGTAAGTTACTCTATAACATCAATTTGATAATTTGTGAATTTCTCCTTTACTTGTCCACTGGGGCCAGGGGGAAGAAGAGAAGAAACTAATAGCATGTTAACTACTCTAATATGATGTGGGAAGAAAAGAAAGGCTTACAGGCCATTTGACAGCAATTAAAGCATGTAGTTTAGCTCTACCTCTTCTGCAGAGAATCCTTTTTCTTCTTTTATTAAAATTAGCACTGCCATGGACATACAGTACAGTACTCAGGCTGTCATTTTGTGTTTATACAAAAATAAATGAGTTTCTATGAATAACACATATATGTAGTATTTTCATTGTTGAAATTGTCTTTTCCATAAATCCTTATTTATTATAAATCACATTTCAGGTAATTGTTTTTATATGTGCAAATGGTATATTACAGGTTTTTACAATCGCTTACATCCTTTTGTGTAGTCTGTAGTCACATTTTTAAAACTCTAAATTAGCACAGCATCCGTCTGTTGAAGATTAGACCATTCACACAATTAATGTTGAATATACAGAATATACAGTGAATCAACACGGTAATATAATGCTTAAATCTTTACATACAGTACAAGCTTACCCAATACTAAAATTATGGATATTTTTTGTCTTATTTACAAATGCTTACACACCTTTATGCCAGAAATAAAGCCTTACATACTTATATTTAAATATTGTATAAACCCACTACTTCTGGCACAACAGCAGTTTAAAAGCTTTATTGAAACAACTGGTAATTATTTTTGAACGAACAGATCATTGAAACATTGAGAGATAGCAGATTTTAAGTAATTTTGTTTTATTTGTACACATTTGGAACCAAAGGCCATGTATGTTGGATTTTTTGTTGATCACTGGCAGCAATTTCTTTTAGCTAATAAAGCCACAAAGTGTTGCTGTAATATTTTCAAAGTTGTTTTTCTATGGCAGAATGATTAGATATTGAGTAGGGTTTTAGTGTATGTAGAAAATGTTTTTTTGCAATTTGAAATGTACAGTAGTATTGAATGAACATTATGTAGTTTTGAGCAGAAAATGAACTCTTTGCCTAATTGTGCGATGAGGTGTTTTGCTGTGTTAAGAGGTTAGATAATGTATCTTAGGTATAGGTCATTGCTTCTTAGCAATAAAAAGAATCTGTAGATTACACTTTCTCATGGTTTTTATATTGTTAGATTGTCCATACTGACAGAAAAATGATCAGTCTATAATTGCAATGGTGGGTTTATTTGAACAGTGAGAGACAGAAAAACAACAAAGAAATCCAGAAAAATGCCTTTCAAAAAAGTTACTAATAGATTTGCATTACAATGAGTGAAATCAGTACTTGACCCCTTTGCAAAATATGACTTAGTACTTGGTGGCAAAACCCTTGATGGCAAAAATAGAAAAAAAATAGTGTAGCACACTCTGGCTCCATATGTAAATCTTCATTTATTAACATTTCAGCCCTCAGACCTTCAATACAACAATCAAAAAACAGAACAGTACAGTAATCAAGTATTTTAGAAGACATATATTAACACAATCTATGTTTAGCCATATGTACACCAATTCATGTACAAGAACAAAATGTCTCCCCACACAATACATATTTGTAATGTTACACTCCCAGGCAGGGGAAAAACAGCACTTAGGTAAATCTTAATGCAATTTATTTTGTATCCCAAAGGCAACAGTACATAAGGTAATCCAAGGCAGAATAAATCCAAAAACAGAGCAGGGGTCAGGCCAGAATAGCAATTCAAGATATATGGCAAAGGTACAAAGAATGATCCACAAGCAGAGTAATC
>JACXGM010015416.1:7224-21411 GCA_016801145.1 Umbra pygmaea | reverse complement strand
GCGTAGTAACATGGCAACAGTAAAAGGAGTGGTGGGGGGTACGTTAATGTTTCACGATAACCGCACGCCTCGTGACATTTTCTTTCGCTAAAAATACTAATTTAAACATTAATTTTCACAAATAAAATGTTGGCAACCGTTTTATAAGCGCATTAACACACTCCAGACTGTGCGTTGCCAGGGAATAACCGCACACCTCGGCTTTCAGCCTCGTGGCTTTCTTCACTGCTGAGGTGTGCGGATATTCCCTGGCAACGCACAGTCTGTCGTGTGTTATGCTTACTTAAGTCACAGTCATATTTTTGTAACTTCAGATCTTCTCTTTTTATAGGTTTTACTATTAACCTATGCTAAATATTAATCTCTTACAAAGCCAACTACAATAACATTTTTCTTCAAGTGGCCATTTGAGAATGCCCCTCGATGGGAGAATAGCAATCTCAAAGGTGTTCTCCCGATGTGCGAAGTAAAAATATTTCTGCGCTTGTGATGTTTATTATTAATAATTTAGCAACTTTTAAGATTAATTATGATCCGCTTCATTAGCCTTATGATTAAACATGTACATTAGTAACCAGTCTTGTGTGCATGTTATATTTAACTGGCCATCAAAAGTCCCAGTCGGTTATGAACAATTCCAGACATATTTATATCGTCCCCGGGACACCGGGACACCGGGACGCCGTGTATTTCGAGCCCTGACTTCAACTTGTGTTTCGCTAGTGAACTGCTTCTAGTGAAGATGCGGCAGCAGGAAATGTTCAGTTTGCATTAGCGGTAACTTAATACAGCATTTTTTATGAACATACACTTGTGTTCTGAAATATTGTTTGCCTTCTGTTTGCTATGGCTTGTTTATTTAATAATTCTATTCATTAAATTATATTTATTGTGTACTATACATGGTGGTATTGTGTCAGTTGGTATTGGGTGTTTGCACTTACTTATAAAACATCCCAGTGCTTCTTCTTTGTGTGTTATTGCTAACGTGAGGTTACGCTCTGTCTGGGTTGTAACAATTAGGGGGCTCATCCGGGATCTTTATGGGTTCGTTGTCTCTGGGATAGCACAGCATATTTGTGTTCTGTGGGTGTTGTATTTGTTTGCCTATTTGTTTTTTTTATTTCCTGATGGCTGCTCTGTCTCTGGAGTTGTTGGACCAATGTCGTAAGGTTGATTGATCACTATTCACGCCTTGTGTCTAGAAACCTGGTTAAGGCTGTGTATGGGAGTTCTTGGTAGCGAAGTAGGTGCTACCCAGCTTAGATGGTGTGTCTGGTATCCCTACAAGGGTGTGTTTTGATGAGCATGATTCAGAGAGGGAGTTGGTGACATCTAGCTTACCTGTAGATGATGTGGGTTGGTCGCAGACTGGTCGAGCTGGTAGAGATGCTGAGACCGTTGTTAGAACTCCTTTAACTTTGCACCGTTTTAATCGTTCGTCTGGTCAGAGTTCCGGTCTAGAGGCCCGTGTATGGATGCGTATTGCACGAGCGTGCTAAACAGTCTGAATATAATTTCCAGTTGAAGGTGCGTAAACTCACGATTGAGGCTGACCCTAGGCGGCGCAGACTTGATATGGAGGAAAAACTTGCATTAGCTAATGTCAGCTTTAACACTCAAGGACAGTTTACAATGAGTGTGTGAAAGATGCGGTCTTCCATGCATATGAGTTAGTAACAGAGGCTTATCAGCAGAAATTTAGGAACCACAAGAAATGCTCAAATATTCTGGATCCTGCTATGCAACAATTAAAGTTTGTTATGATAACTGTGTGTAGAGTTTTGAAAAAGAGACCTAGATATTGAGAAATGGGTCCTACTGATTGTACAAATAATAATAAAAACTGTTTAAACTACAAATATTGCCCATTTCAAGGTCTTCGGAAATGGGTAATATACAACCTCATTCTTCAAACTTTACATTTAGCTTATTTGATCAATGTCTCTGTATTTACCAGAGTTGGCTAATTACTGAGGATATTTTGTTTAATAGCATATACATTTAAGTTGTCTCTCTCTCTAAATAAATAAAAGAAAAATGTACTGTACAGTAGGAAATAACACATTGAAAGTGGGTAGACTATTTCCCACTCTGTGTCCCACTCCGCCCCTGGCTACGGCGTATGCCTACGGCATAGGTTACGCAGTAGGTTAGACGCAGAAGCATAAATTAGGCATGCTGCAAGGAGACATGAGGACTGCAGATGTGGCCGGGCAATATATTGCAACGTCCGTACTGTGAGACGCCTAAGACAGCTCTACGGGGTGACAGGAAGGACAGCTGATCGTCCTCACAGTGGCAGACCATGTGTAACAACACCTGAACAGGATCGGTACATCTGAACATCACACCTGTTGGACAGACACAATCCCTCCATCAGTACTCAGACTGTCCACTATAGGCTGAGAGAGGCTAGACTGAGGGCTTGTAGGCCTGTTGTAATGCTGGTCCTCACCAAAAATTACCGGCAACAACGTTGCCTATGAGCAGAAACCCACCGTAGCTGGCAAAAAGTGCTCTTTACTAATGAGCCACGGTTTTGTCTCACCAGGGGTGATGGTCAGACTCGTATATATCGTTGAAGGAATGAGCGTTACAATGAGGCCTGTACTCTGGAGCGGGATTGATTTGGAGGTGGAGGGTCCATCATGGTCTGGGGCGGTGTGTCACAGCATCAACCGACTGAGCTTTTTGTCATTGCAGGGAATCTCAACACTGTGCGTTACAGGGAAGATATCCTCCTCCCTCATGTGGTACCCTTACTGGAGGCTCATCCTAACATGACCCTCCAGCATGACAATGCCACCAGCCAACGTTCTTAGTTGATGTATGATTTTCATACAAATATTTACACATGTTCCATTTCTCGAAAATAAAAGCAGTTGAAAGTGTGAGGACTTTATTTGTTGAGTTTATAAAATATTACACATTCAGTTAAAAATAAAAACGCTTACTTTTTTGGAGGGAATATTTATTTTAAATGAGAGAACAGTATGAAGCAGAGGGAGACAGGCATATAGTAGACAGAGAGGAAGGGCAAAGACTTGTTGTGAAGAACGTGTCAGGGTGCCCAAGAAAGTCCAGCAAGCGCCAGGACCTTCTCCTAAAGTTGATTCAGCTGCGGGATTGGGGCACCACCAGTGCAGAGCTTGCTCAGGAATGGCAGCAGGCAGGTGTGAGTGTATCTGCATGCACAGTGAGGCAAAGACATTTGGAGAAAGGCCTGGTGCCAAGAAGGGCAGCAAAGAAGCCACTTCTCTCCTGGAAAAATATCTTGGAACCACTTCTCTCCTGGAAAAATATCTTGGACAGACTGATATTCTGGAAAAGAAGACAAGGTGAGCACTACCATCAGTCCTGTGTCATGTCAACAGTAAAGCATCCTGAGACCATTCATGTGTGGGGTTGCTTCTCAGCCAAGGAAGTGGGCTCACTCACAATTTTGCCTAACAACACAGCCATGAATAAAGAAGGGTAGCAACACATCCTACGAGAGCAACTTCGCCCAACCATCCAAGAACAGTTTGGTGACAACCAATGCCTTTTCCAGTATGATGGATCACCTTGCCATAAAGCAAAAGTGATAACTGTTATCTTTGTTCTTAGTGATAACTATGAACAAAACATCAGACTTTTAGGTCCATGGCCAGGAAACTCCCCAGACCTTAATCCCATTGAGAACTTGTGGTTGATCCTCAAGAGGTGGGTAGACAAACAAAACCCCCACAAATTCTGACAAACTCCAAACATTGATCATGCAAGAATGGGCTGCCATCAGTCAGGATGTCGCCCAGAAGGTAATTGACAGCATGCCAGGGCGGAGTGCAGAGGTCTTGAAAAAAAAGGGTCCACACTGCAGATAGTGACTTTATGCATAAACTTAATTTGTCAAGAAAAGACTTTGACGCTTATGGAATGCTTGTAATTATACTTCATTATACCATAGTAACTATTGACAAAAATATCTAAGAACACTGAAGCAGCAAACTTTGTGGAGACCAATACTTGTTGTATTCTCAAAACCTTTGGCCACAACTGTACATCTTCAACAACAACATGCCATAGTTTGAATTCATATAGAATTTTTTGCAACACTGATCATTTAGGCTAACTTTGATGTTTTTGTTCCTAAACTAATTTTTTTACCTGGTTTACAAGACATTTGGCATAATGTAAGACACTTCTAGTTGTGAAACTATGAAAATCTGTGTAATCAACTTCAAACATCCTCACTGTGTTCTGTCTACGCATACTACTGTATTTGCTGTGAAATTCTGAATCAATGGTGCTACAAAGATAAAGGAACAATACCTGGTTGTTAGAGAACAAGGGCTATTAATGTTTGCATCACATCCTAGCAACCTGATATCCCAAATGACTGACTCACCTTTGACTGATAAAAGTGTTACTGAACGGCTCCTACCGGTATGTCTCCAGACTGATCCTTATCAGATCTCTGCTTATTCACAATGAAATACAGCCAACAATTCACAGAAAGATCTTGGATCAACAGAATGGTGGTTTTAAAGTGCCGCTATGATACCAAGGCTACACGACAAAACTCTATCTTAACACATCACCGGAGTTGGCAGCATTTTCGCATGAGTAAAAGCTTTGTTATCTGGCGTATTAAAATTAAAACAAGACACTTTCATGTGACCACGTCAATATTGAATCAAGGAAATACAGCCATCTTCATGACAATCAGTTTATTTTTTTATTACATTTTGAATTTATTAAAGAGAACTTTCTTGACAACATACATTAAGCTGTGAATCAGATGTTAAGGAAGTGAAGTAGGGCAAAAAACCTTGTGACATCACAATATCTTACAAGCTTACGAAGTTCAAAACGAGTTGAGTCTGTCTCAGTTGCATCTAGCAGTATATAGCAAGGGTGAAAGACGAAGGCACACACCAAAGAGACCCTCTGTATCCATGGAGACCAGAGATGCAGTCCGCACTATGAAGGTAGGAAGTTTGAAACCTCCCCTTTACCAAAGCCTAATCTCATGAAGATGCATGACGCAGTCATTGCAATTGAAACCCTACAAGCATTTATGTACACGTTAGTTGAATTAACACATACTATATATGCATCAGAAGTGGGAATACCCCTACACGTTCTTCTTGCATTGGCTGTGGATAAGAAACAATTGGCTTTTCTTTACTGATAATGGAAATCTGCTTGAGATTATGAAACTCACTTATCTACTACACACTATACACCAAAGAGTGCTCTTATTCAGTTGGGGAGCGTGGTCAATAAAAATGTATATCAAGTAAAAAGAAAGTGTCAAACGTCAGATTGGTCAATTAAACTCTCATCCATAAGACATTGATACGTCGAGTTAGTACAAATTAAATTACTCTTTTCCTCATGGAACTTGTTTAAAAAATCGGTTAAATACTAAGTGTTTTGAAACTCTTCTGTGACACAGGAACCAGCCTGTTATTCTCTGCCTAGAAACTGAAGTGTTATCATGTACATTAGGAACCCTGGTCCACGTCAGTACATTTTATTGATGTGTTTTTTCATACGTTAGTGTTCGATTATTGCCGAGCACCAGCAGGCCCCAATGAGGCCCTCTCAAGAACAAACATTAATCACTCCAATCAAACAGCAAAATTAAAGGAAAAACAATACCAAGACTTGTATGAAATAAAAAAAGCTCACAACATCATATTGAGACTGCCTGCACAACAAAAGGGTTGCTTTAGGCGCATCCTTGGCACGATCAAAAATTAACCACAAAGAAGAATGCAGGGTCTCCCCAACCCCTGTATATTTCTAGGGACCAGAATTACAACAAGAACATCTACATTCTTTATTTGCCTTTTTCAAACCAGGGAAAGATGACAAAACAAAAGACCACGAGGACACATTAACAGCTAAAGAAATAGTCACTATTCGGGGTGTAAGGCACAAATGTACATGTGGAAGAAAAACAGGCTATCTTCAGATGTTATCCAATCAGAGACCCGCCTCACCTGCCTTGAAAAAAACAAGACGTTTCAGTACCTGCCAAAATGGCCACTCTCTACGCCTGGCAAGGATCCAGACATTCCATTTTTTCATGTGTGTATTTCAACCCCCCTTCAACACACACACACAAACACACACACACACACACACACACACATTTTGCACTTTACATGCAAGAGTGAGCTTTATTGGCACGTGTAGAGCGAACAGCCAACCCCAGACACACCAGGGTTACTGACTGCAGAGCCACAGTGCTGAGTTACTTAGATGCCCATGAAGGAGTGATTGAGGGAGTGAGTTCTGTGTTTTGACTTTTTCTGAATGCTCTGACAAGGGAGGATTTGCTCCATCATGTAGGTCCCACCTGGCACACTTAAATAAATATATCCTCCATAACGAGGTCACATATATCTCAAGCTTGAAAAACCCAAGGTCTTAGAAGACCAAGCGGGCCTCTTGTGTCAAGGAAGTTGTACTGGCTCCAGTTGAATGACTTTAAATAGTTTTACACTTGATTAATTCATATTAAAAGATTCTCTTGACTCTGAGCCTAAAAAGTCAATATTTTCTTCAAAGCACTTATTAAAAATAAATACAACAAGCTATTAGTAAACAGTCATGTGTGATTCAGTAACCAGTACAGTAGAAGATTTTCAGGCCGAGGCTTTTGGAGCCAAGGCAGAACTTGATTGCTGTGTCCAGTAACTGTAACACTGAGAGGCATTTCACAGTTTTCCACGTAAACTCGAGCTGTCATTCCAGTCGGAGCTAGCTGTGCCCATTCCTATACAATTGGTTCACTTTTCTCCCTCCTGCTGTCTTTGTGCTTTTGGCAGTCAGTTAAGAAAACAAAACATCAGTCAAGTGGTGTTCAGAGGTCCAACACAGCCACCATCTTGAATGCTACAGGGGTGACATGTTGCTCTTCAATGAAATATTCATGAAAGTCATTTTCTTCTCAGTAGCAAGTGTTCCGTGTTTCTAAGGAACTGGGCCTCTGTAGCCTGAGCTCAACAACAACAATTTGTCGAATATTTACATATATAGTATATATATATATATATAAACATTATTTTCTTTAAAAAAGTGTGTTGCATTTGCTGTACACAGACTGAGGGCAAAAAAAAGAGATACGTTTGTGTTCTCTGTTTTGACTTCTGAACATGCAGGTTATGTACAGAAGTCACTGGAATTGACTTTCGTGGAGAGGGACACTAAGGAAGGTTTTGGCGGGACGTCGGGCTTGAGGTGTTTGACTCCGGTCCGGGGCAACGAACCGTAAGAGCTCATGCTGGACTGCCGGGAGAGTGATGTCCCCTGTGAAGTCATGTGCATGGAGTCCACCCTCTGTGGGGCCGGGGGCGGGGTCTCCACGCGATTAAAACTGTGGTGTCTGGCCATGTGGGAGGAGTTAGACGAGTTGGTGTTGTGCTTTTTGAGGGCGGAGCCCTTCTGGGAACTCATGGGGTAGCCGCGCTTGTACTCGTGGCCGTAGATGGAGGAGTGCACCTCAAGCCGCTTGCCCATCTGGGGTACCGCCGGTGGGACGGTGAGGGAGGCCTCCCTCTGGGGCACGCGGGGCGGCAAGCTGTCGCTCTCCGCCAGGTTGACGCCGTGGCAGGGGCTCTTGAGGGCCTTGTACTCGAGCGTGGCGCCCTGGTCATCCAGACTCATCTGGCTGAGGTCGCTGCGGTGCGGCTGCTCCACGTACTCGTGTTGGTAGGCCTGCTGGTGCTGAGGCAGGGGTAGGACCACCACGCTGGGGATGTGCCCCGGGGAAGCCCTCAGCGGTAGGTCCGTGGAGATGACAGGGGAGCCCATGGGCTGGAGATCCTTGGTGCAGGCGTTGATCAGGTTCTGGTTTCTTTCCCACTCGCGGCTGCCTCGGCTGGGCTTGCGCCTGGGCTGCATGGGGGTGGACTCCGGTGTGGGCATGCCGGCCAGGTCTAGGTGGTGCTGGTCGGCTTTGATCAGCATCTGGCCGTTGGCGAGGCGCCCGTTGTGCATGAGCGGGGTGAGGATGGCCTCCGGGCGGCCGTCCTTGGCTCCGGTCTCAAACAGGCCGGTCAGCTTTGTCACGCTGTTCATGGAGCCCCTCCGGTCGTGGCCATGGTCCTTCTCCTTGCGCCCGGTCAGCTCCACGTCCCGGCGTCTGTGGTCGCACACACAGTAGACCAAAATGCCGGAGAAGACTGCCCCCATGGCAAAGGCCAGGATGACCGCGATGGCTAAAAGTGTGATGGGGACCAGCTGATCGCGCCCCTTCTGGTAACTTTCTCGGATTACCCCTGAAAAGACAAGAAATGCCTGATTAAAACTTTTGGATCTGAGTCAACGATGTGACCGGTGGGTGACCGAAAATCAAATGTTTAAATTAAATGACAAGTGAAGCAGAAAGAATAAGTGTGTTCTTGATGTTTCTAATTCTTCCTGTTCACAGCAGTAGAATGACTTACTGTTTCAAGGAACTGACCTTGTTTTAAATTAAGCCTTTGAAAATATAAAAATATATGGTTAGGATCTCTAAAAAGGATTCTAAAGATTAAATGGGAGGCAAATGAAATAAGAAAAAACATCCAAACGTATTATTTAACTTGGTGCAAATGGGCATTGTGTCATACTGCTCTGATAAGATCTTAATAAATCTGAGAATATTAAAGATCTCTGATTAGAGTTTTAAATGAACGGTACTGTGTCATACAATTAGTGGAGTCCATTTTACAGGACTAGGAATAATAAAGAAGAGAGATAATTAAATATATGTACAGCAGATAACGATGAAAAGCATCTTGAAGAAAGGAAAAGATATCGGATGTAATGAAGCTGCAGTGGGTTTGTATTTAATGGAATAAGCAGTGCTCCATTAGGAGTCGTCAGTAATATCCTGCTGTCCTTGACCATGCCTTACCTCACACCCGTACATGTTCCTACAGTTACAGTACATAAAGAAACGCAGTACTCACCGGGGGAGTCTCTATTATGGCTTTGTCCCACAGGACATACTGTATGCCCAATCGAGGGACCATGCATCACATGGAGAAGAGGTGGCAATGAGCAGAAACATTCAATCACGTGTGCCGTAACACAGTGTACTGGACATCGACCCACTGAGCAAAATCATTTGAAAGATGTATTTTCTTTCATGTTTATTCAATATCTTCTCAACCAGAAAGACATCTTTTCATCCTACTCTGCTCAGTGGGAATACAAATTCAGTATGAGGTCAGGAGACCGGAGTAACCAAAAAGTTCTATGAAAACCCACGTTATCATCACTGTAACCAAAATGACACCCTGTTACCTGTTTAGCACACTACCTTTAACATAGGGTTATACGGTAGTTCATTACTAACCACAGACCATAGTCTTGCAGTGGCGCATTATCCTGCAAGCTTACATTAAAACGATGGACGAATATCAGTCTGGCAATGCTCAGTATCAAATCATTTGGAGTTTCCAATGAGCAAAATTAAACATACCACATTATATACTTTAGTCTGCAAAGCACCATATATCACAACAATAAATAGTCCATAGCAAGCTAGTACACCGCAAAGCTAGTTAGGCAGCTGCGTAGGTTTTTAACGATTCTGCATTAAAAAAGGTTAAACAAACACATAGTTCATCAAAGGGCACTGATTGGCCGGTAAAAGTGCTAGACCAAAATGATAGCCTATTGTGGACTGCCAGTCTCAAGCTTCCTGGGTCAGACAACTTTGGGAGGCTAAAACTTCAATGGACTAAAGTGAAACAGCACACTAGTTAGGGAAAACCAGGGTAACTTACACCTAGTGAAACATAGCACACTAGTTAGGGAAAACCAGGGTAACTTACACCTAGTGAAGGCGTTAAGCTTTGCGCTTTATCCATAGTTCTGGGTGTAGTCAATTGCTCTGTCTGAAAAAACTAACCTATGTCTCTGGGAGAAAACAGTGGGCCTGCGATCTGTCTGTAAAACTAAAATGAATGATCCTGCAATATATTCATGTAGCTTGAGATGTTCTGGTCTGTTGCTATTCTATATTTTGTCATGTTTCATGTTTAATGTTGACTCCAACAAGAGCAGCTGCTCTAGTGTTAGTTAATGGGGATCATAGAAATGTTTAATTATTTATTTAAACCAAAATAGAATATAGTAGGAAAGTGAATTAATCCTTATCCGACTCTAAAAAAGTGTTTATCACTGTATTCATGAATGAGAAGCAACAGGTTTTATCTTGTCTGTGATAATGACTAAATTATCTTTCTGTTCTAAACATGGGGCCTTCGACGCCGAGAGAGATGGTCTAGATATGGTCTTTCATTTTTTTCTTGTTTCAGAATCCTCAGCTGTCATTTGAAGGTGTTTATCTTATTCCTTTAAAGGTACAATATGTAGTTTTCCAAAACAATAACAAAAGACATTCTTTGCATTAAAAAAGCAAACATCCCTATATCTATATTATATATTTTTCTTAGTTGTGTACTTACATTATCCTAAATGTTTCCAACAACTTTCAAAGCCAGAGAAATTTGTAATATAATTCGAAGACATGGGACATTTAATTTTGTCATCCGTCAATGGCGTCATATAACCTTTGACTGCTCTAGTTGCTCTAGGTTCCAGGGAATCGCCCAACATAATGTGAATAAAGTTATAATATTTTTAACAATACATTACTTTGTCAGTGACATTTTTTTCTGCCGGAGACACTAGATTGGAAGGTTGTCATTGACGACGATAACAAAACCCATGATCCCACGCTACTTCCCGACGTCATCCAAGTACATCTTTTGCTATTGTTTTGACTGAGACCCCTAGCGGCCAAAAACTACATATTGTACGTTTAAGGCAACACATTACACAGTAATTTAGGCCTGTGGTTTGAGGAATGTTGGAATTAAACATTTCACTTATACTTAAATAAAAGACTGAATGGACCAAACAGCACTTTAAATTTAGTGGCTCTATGAGCAGTTTTCTGGCAATATTGGTTCATGCCATTCCATTATAATCCTCTGAAATCATAAATACATGTCTCTCAACGGTAACCTTTAGGAGGGAAAACTCTCTTAAAAATAATGTTTGTGAAATTTCAGCATATTAATCATCGGCAGTGGTTCAAAGAGTTGGATTGGATCACAAAAAGCCAAAACAGAGGGATTGAATATGTCAGAACTGTTAGCATCATCTGTGAAGAGGGGAGAGCTACGCAGCTGTCTTCTCCCATGTAGGAGTTAGGGTTATGGCCTTTCGGCACCCGCAGTGACTGACTATTCCTCTAACTTGTATCTCTCCTGCCTAGAGCAAGTAGGGGGGATTTAAAAACAACCCCAAGGCCTCCCTGGACCTTTGAAGATTTCTATCTTTCATGTATGAAGTCAATTGTTTCTCATCTTAACTTCAAACGGGGAAAACCTTAAAGGACATCGGGCCTCAGACAAATCCAAAGACAGACGGCTTTTAAATCAAGGTGGCTTCAGTCATTTGAAGGACCATTCATCAACTAAAAGGGATGATCTACTTTGTTCTACTCGCTCCGTCTCCATTGACCTTGAATCCCAGAGTATCAAGGAGGGCATGTTTGACGCAATTTTAATAAATGTTTGCCTCTAAACAATGTTATCTTGTGTGACGTTCAAAGCGAGACTTATCCAGATATTTATTAAGCAAGTTAGATATTCTACGTGTCAAAGGAATCCAGCACTTAATGAGAAACATTGTCATGTAGTGTGACAGAGACGTGTGAACATTCTCACAGACAGATTTAATCTGTGTAGTTAGTGGAACCCAGTTGTTGCCTATACTGCCTGCTTTGTCTGGGCTGAATTTAAAGCTCCTATTACTTCATAGTGAGGCTTTCTGGGCCTATGAGCTCTGACTGAGGTCGTTATAATACACAGGCATTGTCTGACGATGATAAAATCTCCATCACACTGATGTGTTCACTGATGTGTCACTGCGACTTGCTGAAAGAATAAGGGTTCAATTCAATCTGAACAGCCACTGCAGTATTTATGCAGTAGCTCCTTTTCAAATCACATCAAATGAAAACTTGTTTTATTTGTCATGTGCTCAATTAACAACAGATGTCAAATAACAGTGAAATGCTTACAGTCTGTCCCTTCTCTGTCCATCTCCAAATTTCCTCAGTGATTGGTCTTGGGTTCTGTGCGAAGACCAAAATCTATTCCCTGACAGATGAACTTTCTAAAAGGTTAATAACCCGGCTTGTGCACCTTGACAACTTCCAGTTCTAGTGCTTTGCTTTGACCATCAGAAACAATGCGTGACCACAAACTGTTCATGATAGTTCTAATGGTCCCTCAAAAATGATGGCTGAAATAGAGGTAAACGTATGCACTGAAAAGGAGAACTTCTCAAGGGAAAATTCTAGAGTTCTTCAAGAGAAAATGAAATTGTGAATTTTTTAGGTGAACTTATGTGTACAGTTTCTCAGGGAGGAACCCCAGAAGGTTCCGGTAAGATTTTCTTTTTCAGTGTATACATTTGCCTCTGTTTCAGTCATGCATCCTGTTTCTAATTAAAACTAATTTTGACAAACAGTTAAACCTAACAGACCTTTCCCGGCCATTTTTTTTCATTGATTTTTGACATAGAACATTGTGCTCTCGGCTAAATATGGAGATCTATTTAGATCAAATGCATGCGGCAAAAATGAATCATTCCTTTCTGCCAAATTGGAAAAATTACATATGGCCTTAAAAATAAGCCCACCTTAGACAAAGACAAAGAGCAAAGCAGCCAGTGGGACTTGTGACGCTTTATTTTAAGTGGCCTCTGAGGCAATGAAAGAAGACATCCAGGTGAGAAAACTCAGTAGAAACACTAATGGAGAATAAAGGAAACACGATGCTTGAAGATTGATGTAAATGTTGGAAGTTTGTAACTGTAAAAGTACTAGATCTGAATTTACTTTTAGACAACTGCAAATAGTTACTGAGCCGACTAAATGAAACCGTTTTCAGGCTCAGTAAGACAGCGTTGTTTCTCTCGGTTTAACTAAATATTACAGTTTAGTACACAATCAGAGGCTTCCTGTGTCATTTTTTTACTCAGACATTACAGTACACAAATGATACAATTCAATATGCTTCAGACACTCATACACAGAGTAACTTGCAGGAGCAGCAAGTCCCTTGCTCATAGGTGCAACAACATACTTATTACCTTGTCGGCTCTGGGATTCAAACCGTCAACGTTTAAGGGGCTGTGCCGAAGCTCTGCCACACTGTGTTGTTCGTCGATGAGGACATTTTTGTTACTCGCTTTGTTGGTACTCTCCAGCCCGATAATGGAGTGTGTTTGAACTGAAAAGAAATGCTAGCACACTCTCAGAGGCTGTGGACCAACTATGTGTCTTTAGTACACAGGTGCCAGAGAACTCGATCTTAAAATAACCATCTAGGTGCTACTGGACAGCTATCTGTATTTTCAGGTGTAAAATACCCAGGTTCAAGGAAGTGTTTGTGCTTTATGATACCTGAGTTTAAAAATTGCTACTATTGTATTTCTGAAATATCACCTACCATGTATCACCTACCACCTCTGAATAAAATTAATAATTTTATCAAAAGGCCTACAGTATGAGTAAAGGCCTATGTATGAAACAATGCTAGAATAAAAATAACACTCCAGCGAAGATGTGGTATTATAAAGGCGAACTGTCTTATGACCCAGTGTAAGTTCACGGCTACAGAAAAAAACAGAGTGAAGACATCGCTCATACAGCACTAGTTTCACGGTTCAGAACAACATGACTCATGCATTCAAACCCCAGAAAGGTACAGTCAGAGTTAGTTGTGAACACAGACCGTGCAGGAAGTAGAACAGTGACTGAGATCAGAACAGTGACTGTATCTGTGCAAAAGACGCCCAAGCACAGAGAGGGCTACTGGGAAACACAGACTGCCACTTCCATACCTCATTCCCTGTGTCTCTCTCTGTGTCTCTCTTCTCCCCCTCGTTCTGTCTGGACAGCTTGTTTAATTAACTCGTAAATTGAAGAGACACACAGAGTTGCCACAGGTTGGGGGGGGTCTCGTTTCCTCAGACAGGGCCGGGGACAGACAGATAGGGCTCCAGTTGGTGGAAGACCGGGGATGCTCGATCAACACGGTTAGTGATACATTTGCACTACATAAGGTACAGCCTTGGAACATTCCATCTCAACAGATGAAAGGTCCTGTGCAGGGGGGG
>JACXGM010015415.1:0-14370 GCA_016801145.1 Umbra pygmaea | reverse complement strand
CAGAAAGAGAGAGAAGGTGAGACAAATCACTTTAGCTTTCAGGTAGCTTTTAATGCACAATGTATGAGTGAGAAATAGACTGTGAGTGTCCGGAAACAGCCGTCATGCCACACCCTGCCTATAGCTCCCTATGGGCTGGGGTTGTGGAGCGTCTGGGCAGCCAGTAAGGTGGACCATGCTGCTAAAATCATCTCTGTGTGGAGAGCCATGAGGCTCTGAAGACCTGGATGATTCAATGCTCATAATTTATGAGTCAACAAGACAATTCAAATGTGGGTTATAAACATTCTGTAGACAGTAAAATAATTGTTGACTCTGCTACAGCCGCAAAGCCAAAGTAAACAGAAATAAATGTAGAAGTGCATGCATTACACAGAGCCAGAAGCAAAGGGGGAAAATAGGCCATGAAAAATATGCAGCAATAAAAAAGGGCCTCTTAGGAACGATGGCTGTTTATCGTCAATGCGAGAATAATAAGATTCTCTCTGCCCCAGGTTTCATTTGCCTTGAAATAGCCGTAGTTCTATAATTAACCCGGCAAGCAGACTCTTAGAGGCGTGGGAGGCTCCAGAAATAGCAGGGAGATCTGTCTTCGTACAAAAAATTAGACCCGGAGAACCAAGGCTTTAAATAGGCCTGACTTTTAAATCAGCTTGAGACCGTCGCCATGGGAACAGAGGATGTGTGCGGGTTTGATGCATCCATTTATCTTCAACTCCACGGTAGGAGGCAGGAAAAAACTGACAGGGCAACTACACACGCACACCACCTTACACCATCTGCTCCGAAGTAGTGTTTTACACACTCGTGAGAAGGTACAATCACGTAAAATGTCATTTTTTGGCGCCCCAGAATTTTGTTTCGGGTAGTCACATGAGCCACAATATATGCACTCAAACAAAATAAATGTTATGGCTGGGATCCGGTTAAAATGTATTAATATCTATAACCTGCTAGACTTCAAAATACCTTCAATGGCGTGCAAATGAGTGCAGGCCAGGTATCCCACAACCCTCTGATCCTGGCTGGAGGTGCCCACCTGTACCTGTAGAGACCAGGGACAGACCAGAGGGAAAATGCATGTTGATTGTACAGTTGAATTACCAAACATGTAATAGCATATTACACCCACACACAAATTGAGATCATATGGACTGTGTGGCTGCATATGTATAATACAATCTGTGTCTACATACAGTATGTGGCCTGTATGTCTACATGTCTATCATATTATATAGCCTGTATGTCTACATGTCTTTCATATAATATAGCCTGTATGTCTACATGTCTTTCATATTATATAGCCTGTATGTCTACATGTCTTTCATATTATATAGCCTGTATGTCTACATGTCTATCATGTAATATAGCCTTTATGTCTAAATGTGTATCACATAATATATCCTGTATGTTAAAAAGTGTGTGTCATAAAACATAGCCTGTATGTCTACATATGTGTCATATAATATACACTGTAAAAATGTCTACATGACACAACTTGACTTAGTCAAGTCATCTTGTTGCTTTGACTCAGTTAAGTTTAGCCAACATTAGGAGTTAAGTTCACTCTTACGTCTTAATATAGACTGTATGTCTACATATGCATCATATAATATAGCCTGTATGTCTACATATGTCTCATATAATATAGACTGTATGTCTACATATGTATCACATAATATAGCCTGTATGTCTACATATGTCTCAAATAATATAGCCTGTATGTCTACATATGTATCATATAATATAGCCTGTATGTCTACATATGTCTCATATAATATAGCCTGTATGTCTACATTCTTTATTTTGGTCACCCTCTTCCCATTGGGCTCATATTTTCACTCCCTCCTTCTCCCTAGCCTACCTCCTTCTCTCTGACATGGCCCCTATTTGAAACCCCCTGAGTGCAGACAGTCTGTCCATCTCTGTCTTTATCTAGAGCCCTGAATTGGCCATTGAAACGCTGATGAGCCTCTAATGAGTGGAGATTTTTTTTTGCAGATTACACTGGGTCTGTGTGCTGGGGCCAAAGCTGGGTAATGATGGGATGGAGTGGTGCTCATGAGTGTCACAGGTGAGTGGATTGTACAGTGGGGTGTAGGGGATAAGGACAAACTGGAGTATTGGATAGTGTGGCTTAGAATCATGCACTGTTCTACCGTGCTAAGTAGTGTCAGGAAAGGTTGCTCTAAACAACTAAACAAGGAAGAGTGTTCTGAACAGGTGTCTGATCAATTGTCCCAATTGTACCCCTGTACCTCCTCCCGCTCTGCTGTCTAATGGATCATTAAGGCCTAGATTCCACACAGAAAAAGGCCATGAGCTTTGAAGAGTCTAACACTGTGACATTGTTTATTGGTACTTCTGTGCACATCTCCAAATAAATCTGCTCCTCACATTGTTCAACCGGGAAACATATTTGAGCTTGCAGGAGACCGACCCACCACAAGGGGTTGCTAGAATGAGATGAGGCAAAACAACCACGTTCATCCTCCTTTTAACCCCCAATAAATAGGGCTGTAAAAATATGCAGCGCACTTGGCAGGAAACATGTGAACAGTCAGTATGCCATGATCAGCATTACAATGCTGGTCTAAACGATGAAGCTGCAACTACGCGATGTCTTAGACCACTGTGCCACTCTGTGCCATGTATCTCAGGTTGGATTAGATTTGTTTACAATGTTTTTTAGCTCTCTTTTCAGAAACTGTGCATTCAGTTAGCTAATCATTAGATTGCAGTCTTGGCATGCTCTCAAAGCCAAGGTCTTGGAAAATACTGAGAAACACAGTGGAAAACACACATGCCCAATTAGTTATACTTTAATATGAAAAACAAGCCTTGCATTTTATACATCAATATAACACATTTGGTGACAGTTCTCCAATTTGGTGACAGACATGTGCAGCATTAATTCAATTAAGAAGTATTAAACTGTCCAGACATCACCTGGCCTCTTGACCTGACTCATTGTATTGTCGCCTGTGAGTGCTGCTTTCTCCACAACTCTCTTAATTTCTTTGCCCAATTCTGTCTCACTGTTTCCTCGCTATATTGGCCTGTCCCTGGCCATGAATATTTCAGAAGCTTATCCATGCTTGGTTAGCTGTGTGCTCTGAAAAATGCCTGGAGGGAATCAGGGGCCTTTTTTAGAGACGCCTGTGTCTGTGTGTGTCACGCTTTTGTTTACGTAGCCAATATGCAAGAAAATACAGATATAAATGATGCAGATAATTTAAATGACGAGTAGCATATAAGTAAACTAATATCAGGGTAAAAGGACCATTGTGATCCCAAAGGACGGAATATGATCAGTTTAACTGGACTCAGGCGGTCAGCAGGGAGACATTTACAGTGATGTCCACCGTTACTGTACCCAATGTTTCAGGAGACAAGAGCAGGTAAACATGGCCATTATAAACAGTCCTCGAGAAAGAAGGTCATTTTTATCAATAAATGGAGTTGACCTGAGCTGTGAGTGGAGATAATGGTCTTTCAAAAATGTTCCTTCTCCATCTTCTCTTCTTGTTATTATTATTATTCAATATTTCCCTATACAATTTAGTGATGTTCAATTCACTTATGGCCATTGCAACTCCGAGCAGGTTGGTGAGTCAAAGATCAGGATTTGTGTCCTCCGATCTCTGGAAGCCATTCTGATTCTCACACTGCTCACTCAAATAGGGAATATTAGGTGTTACGTCTCCGCTTGGAGTACAGTAGACATCATTCTCCAGCTAAGAACCATGATTGAGCTTGCAGGCACCTGACCGGCAACAACGAGTAGCCAGTGAGCCTCAATACAAGGCAGTCCTGCCCAGCAACCAGCCCACCGTACCCTGGACTGCACTGCATTCTGGACCCACTGCTGTTTTCTTCTTTCATTGATTACCGTTCGATACATACATACTTTAAGTGGACCTGTTTTGAGCCGTTTTTTGCATGTTTTCAAACACACAAACATGAACACCCACTCACACTTCAACCATGCACTCTGGTTTTAAATAATAAGAGGGATAATTGTTGAATATCTGAAAGCCTTTAATTACTAAGTTGCTCACTCTTCAGGGAGCCATTTCTAATTACATTTAAATCTCTACACAAATCTAACTCTCTCACCCTTCTGGCTCTGTCACCCACCTTACCCTCCCTCCCTCTCATGTTACCTTTATTTCCTGTCTTACTCTTCCTGTCTCTCTGCCCCTCAATGTCTCACTCTTCCTGTCTCTCTCCCTGTCTCTCTGTTTCTGTCTCTTCTGTCTCTCGTATGCACATGACGAATGGGTTTGGGTTTAGTTTCTGCCACTTCAATCTTAAACACATGTCTATTACTTTATAATGAACAATAAATATGTCAATTTCATGTGTTTTCTTAACATATGTCTGGGTTTTGTGTTATTATTTCCATAGCCTGCTATAGTCTGTGGGACCTAGCTGTACACTACATGGCATGCGAGCTTAGGGCCCATCATATGAAAGCACTTAAGAGTGAAATTGTGACACAGCAGCTGTGTTTATATACACAGTCCAATTCTTTCTTTTCAAATAATTGGTATGTTGACCCTATCAGGCCTGTTTACATTAGATCCATTTAAGAGGAAATCTGATAGTTAAAATAAAATAATTTGTGAAAGACTACGAGAATTGGTGTGCCTGTGTAAATGTGGCCCTGCAGTGATGGGTGGCCACAAGCCTAATTCAGACATGTTGTTGTTGTTGTTAGAAAAGCGATATTTTCCATGCAGTCTGAAGACAGCG
Source organism: Umbra pygmaea (assembly GCA_016801145.1). Taxonomy (NCBI): domain Eukaryota; kingdom Metazoa; phylum Chordata; class Actinopteri; order Esociformes; family Umbridae; genus Umbra; species Umbra pygmaea. The sequence goes on along the minus strand of JACXGM010015415.1, from coordinate 9,612 downwards.
TATGAAGAATGTGAGCATGTTATCTGAATCCGTACCATTTGGGGGAAGGGGTATTTGATTGATATGCACTACAAGGTGCCTACAGTATTTAGTGCGCCTGTCAGCCACCTAGCATCTACCAGGGACCTCATCACCATCAGGTTAAAGGCTGCTGAGCCGTCCCAGCCGGACCTGGACCCCAGCCAAACAGGGATCAGTCCCAAATCGCACCCCCAATACCTACATAGTACACTATGTTTACCATAGCATGGTGGTGCAGCAAATAGAAAACAGGGTGCAATTTGGGACTAATGGCCAGCCCAAGCCCCAGCTATACAGCCACAGCCATGCAGGTTAGTGATTAATGAACCCAACCCCTGCTCTGCCCTGCCTGTCATCACTCGCCCCTATGGAGGGAACACAAAGAGCCTCGTCAGTCACCCGCAGCAAACAAAACGCTGCCACCTCGCCGGCTCATGCCTACAGGGAATGGGATAGAACATTGTAGCTCAATATGGCTTCATTTATGTTTTGGGCATATCTGCGGTCTGTAGTTCTAGAGCAACTCTGAAGACTAAAAAAACAGCTGTAATTTGCATCTTAGGTGCCTTAGGCTAACCTATAAGGAAAGCTTAACTAGGTTAGAATATGCTCCTTTTAACACACAGCAAATTCTCTCGTGTTAAATCAACACCCTAAGAGGTAAATTAACACTCTCAGTGTTTATATAGGTCCTATTGGACCTATATAAACACTGAGACTGTTAATTTAACAATAGGACCTATATAAATACTGATAGTGTTAATTTAACACTATGACCTATATAAATACTGATAGTGTTAATTTAACACTAGGACCTATATAAATACTGATAGTGTTAATTTAACACTAGGACCTATATAAATACTGATAGTGTTAATTTAACACTTATGGTGATGATATATGCTGTGCATGTGCTAATTTAGGTTTTTATGTTTCAGTCGACTTACAATTTAGGTAGACTTCTGTACAACCACCGTTTAATTTCACACATACTGTACCAGCAGAAACTGTCAGCCCACCCAATTATAATCACACATACCATAGATATGGAAATAGAACTGCTGAAATGACACCACCACTTTAACAGAGCTTAAAATGACATCTGCAGGAACCAATTAAAAGCTTTTATATCATAGGGTTGACAGTTTATGTATGATTTGTATTGAGACAATGACATTAGCTCACACATTTAATTTGTCATGGTTATATTAAGAATTGAAAAATATCTCTCAAATTTAGAATCCCCCCAGGGCATGTTATGTCAAAAGTTCAACTGGACATTCCAGTATAGAACTAACACCTGAAAAGCAGATAGATTTAAAGACCTGGCCAAGAGGATGTCTTTAATGAAACCCTAAACAAAAAGAGGTTGAAAATTATTATCACACCTTCAGCCATTTGCACTGGGCACTTCATTCACAGCCGTTGCCAATAATGTAATTAGGAGATACCTCACCTTGACAAAGAGGGCTCCTTTGGCCGCGAGGGCGTCTTCCCCTCTCCCGTTGGGATAGCACTTGTAGTGGGCATCAAGGATGGGGTAGCGGCTGGCCAACATGACGCCGCTGTTCAGGAACTTGAAAGTCGAGCAGCAGCCCTTCCATGCGTAGCGGCCCACGTCGCTCAGAACATAGGGGAAGTAGCGGTGAAGCTGCCGCCTCAGCCTGGATGTGGCCCGGTGGTCAAACACTTCTTGCAGACACAGAAAGTCCAAGTTGGCAGGGAAAAAGGCGGAAATCTCGTGGTCAAAGCCGTCGTCGCCGTGGCGCCTCTTGCGACCGGTGTGCTTCTTGAACATGGAGGTGCGGTGAGAGAGGGTGTTGTTGGAGGTCACGATCCCCGTCACGCTCTCCATGTCTCCATCCCCATGGTGGTTCCCGGACTTGACCTCTGGGGGATCGGGCTCCGGGGCACTGATACTGATCTGGACCCCGTGCATGGGGCAGTCTGGGGGGCTCGGGGCTCCGGAGCTGTGCACTGGGCAGTCGGTGCTGTTCTGGCCTGCAGCAGTGTGGAGGGGGCAGCCTTGTGTGTTCTCTTCGCCAGCTACATGAATGGGGCAATCTGAGGAGCTTTGGTCCCCAGAAGGGTGTATGGGACAGTCTGCACCCGATATGTGTATCGGGCACTCAGCAAGGGGTTCTGTCTCAGCTTCAGCTGTGTTGTCGGGCCGCTGATCCAGCGAGGAGGTGCGTCGGAAGCCTGTCACCAGGCTGCTGAAGGAGGCAGCGCTGATGGAGGTGTTGGTGGGGGAGTCAATGTAAATCTTGATTTGAGGCCGGCTGGCCCCATTACGGATGCGCTTGCCGACCTCGTGGGCCCGCCGCTGGGTCTCGGACAAGTTGTTGAATCGTGCCAGGGAGTCTGGCAGCAGGCACACGTTGGCGCTGCCGAAGCAGAAACTGCGGCCTTGCGGCCTCCAGTCGGCCAGTGACGGCGCGCCCCCCTGTTCGGCCTGGTGCTTGTCGGGGCGACGGTGGGTGTAGAGGTAGGGATGTCGGACTGCCTGCAGGGGAGCCCAGAGCAGGAAGCCCAGTAGAGCGAAGGGCAGCGAGGCCAGTAGGAGTAGCAGGTAGAGAGGTGTGGACACCAGAACATATAGCGTCATGAAGGAACAGGGGTCCTGGGAGCGCCGGCGCTTCTCCAGAGTGGTGGACACGCAGGAGGCCAGAAGGCGGTCGAACAGCCAGTAGCAGGGGAAGATGAAGCCCCATGACAGGCTGTTGAGCCCCTGCAGGAAGGCACTGGAGAAGGGAGATGTGTGAAGGACCATCTCCTCTCTGGCTAAAACACACTTAAACCAATGGGAAGAAAAGAAAAACTAAAGGTAAATCTACCCTCCCCCCGGGCGGAGAAAGGAATCCTACATGTTTCCCTTCACGTTCTCCAGCAGGCTCTGCAGCGTTTCCCCTGGCGACTGGAGGCTCCTCCTCCCTCCCCGCTGTGGCCCTCCAATGGAGGAGTGCGGAGCTAGAGTCTATGAGCAGAGATCATCTTGATGATTTGGAACTGGACTCCATGGACACCAGCCGGTGGATCTCCGATAAACTGGATGTCAGCTTCGGAAACTGCAGATAACGAAGAGAAGGAGGACAGAAGAAGACGACAAAGGGAGATCAGCTGACTGACTGAATCACAGATGACAAGATTGTTGATTTCTGTGAGTACAATACAGGCTGTAGCAAAATGGAGACAAATGTGTCTTTTAATGTTTTTTAAAATACTCCACATGAGATGTTTGTACCTTTAAACAACAAAAACTAATCAATTAAAAAAATCTGATGAAACCATGAAGTACAACACTGCAACAATATACAAAAACAGGAGGCACCCAGTGCCTCATATCACATGAAGGTAAAGTGGAAACTGAAGTAATCCCCAGATTTTAAATAAATCATGAATTGGTCATTCAGCTGGAGGTATCCCAAGACCAGGGGGGCACAGGCCTTAGCCTAACCACAGAGCTATCAAACCATTTTCCGTGCAGCCACAACACAATAACATGGACGTGGCCCTGGGGTACTACCGAGTAACCAAGTCTGTATCAATGTCCATTATTTATGCTGCGTCGAAATGGTCAGGATCAGGTGAAAAATGGATTGCGTTACAAAACAAAGCATTGTGCAGCTCGATACGCCTATGATGCTTGTACACTGTACATTTATTCTGAAGGAGTTTCAAATAATTATTATTAGTAAATAGGCTCATCATCTTTTTTAGTTAATTCAACTTTTGAGATATTTAGACTTGAATCCTCCACAGTAGTTCACTAAGCATATTGGCTGAGGTAGAAAAACATGTTGACTAGATTTGAATATGCCACTTTACTCTGAGCATATTTGCATAGAAACTATTTAAAAATAACAAAATGTTTTCTCAAATATGTTTTCTCAAATAAAGTAAACATTCACTAAAATGTTGACCCAACTTTGTTATTTTAGCTCCCCCAACATTTCATTAGTAGGCATTTTAACAGTGTAGCTCTGTCAAATATCCCAGCTCAACATCCACCTCTTACCAAATAATGTTGTACAGTGTTGTGTAGCGTTAATTCAAAGTACTTGTGTATAGCTCTGGTCTAAAGTAGTTGTGTAGCTCTAGTCCCAAGTATTGTACACATTAAAAAGTCAATTTATTTTAGAGGAATGTTTTTACCCCCTTCCTGGAAAAAAAAAACAATGTGAAGAACCGATAAAAGATTCTCCAAGAACCTTTGGTTTTTAGAATATAAATTACAGGGCCTAGGGTTTCACGGCATTCAGTGGTGTCTGTCTGCCTGTCTGCCTGTCTGTCTGTCTGTCTGTCTGTCTGTCTGCCTGTCTGCCTGTCTGTCTGTCTGTCTGTCTGTCTGTCTGTCTGTCTGCCTGTCTGCCTGTCTGTCTGTCTGTCTCCTGGATGAGGAGGATGCCCTGGATTAAGTCTTCCTGGACACCAGTTGTACCTGTGTCTGGATGAAAGACCACGAGTATGTTGGATTAATGCTCTCAAGATGTGTGTGACCTTTTCTATCAGGCTGAAATGACGCTAGAGATAACTGAGAATACATTTTGCTCGAACGATGAGTAATTTCAATATGAACTCTTCATAGCTGTTTTGGCACACTCATTCCTTCTTGGTATGAAACTGACCGTGTTTGTTGGAATGAAGCCATCATAACATTAATATATTCTGTCTTCAATAAAAAGGTTGTGCCACTTTCCTTGCAAGATCTCAGTGTTTTTTCTATCTCAGTAATTTCCCATCTGGAAGACACAGTATTTATTCATACAGTTCCCACTGGGCAACACTCAAATTGATCATCTTGGTACTGCTCCCAAAATGCAGCATCACAACAGTAATTGCTACCATTAACTCATCAGTCACTGAGCTGCATTATGTGCCTGCATTATGTTTTCATTATACCTTTAATGCCTAACGCCTCTTACTGTTCAGGTTGAGGGGCTAAAGCTGTGTCACGATGACTGCTTCAGTCTACAACAAAGGACCCTTTCATAAAAGTAACTAGAATAACAAGGCCGAGTAGACACGGACAGAGGACATGGAGTAGACCCTGGTGGGGTGTTGGACACCGGTGACCCTGTATGTTATCCAGGTATTCATAAGACTCAGCCGTCAACATGTAAGAGAACCTATCTTTGTATGGTACAACGAGAATGTGCTAGAACTGCTTGTAAATTTGCCGACGGAGATACTGTAAGTACTTTGCACCATTCGTATAGTTCTCAATGGTTCGCCGTCAAGGAGAAGCGCTGTGCATTTGTGATTAGACTAGCACTGGTTGGCACCATATGTGGCGCTGCGCTGGCAAGGCTTTGATAAGCACATCAGGTGCAGCCAATTAGGGTGATTGTCAGCTCTGTAGAAAAGAGGCAGAAGCCTCTTAGACAGCCTTTGTTTTTCGCTGTTAACATTTAATTTAGGTGTGTCTTTTTTAGTGTCTTTTGTTGCCATACGAACCTATCCTTCCGCTTGAGCTTGCCCAACTTTTGGGTGGGTAAGTGGTTATTTCTTGGGTACTCCCTTTTAACACCTGGTTACAAATGTTGATTTCTCCCATATTGCTCACACATGGAGTATTGGATTCATAGTCCAGTGTCAGGTGACTCACCAGTCCTGTCTTCGACCAAACCACGTCGTTTTATTAAATTCATGTTAACGGCTGTGTTGCGGTACAGTATGAGGTGGGGATGGCATTCAACGGGAGCAAGGGGGTCTGCAAGCATTATGAAATGCAGGGTTGCCAATAATCATTACATGTTTTTGAGAAAAAGATTTCTTTCTTGATTAATAATTGGTTTTGTGTTGGAACAACAATTTTTGGTGATTGAAAGGCAAGACTTCAGTCATATTGTCAGGGAAGAGTAAGCTGGTAACCAAAAATGTTTTTTTCATAGCCCTTTTTATCAGTTTTTGCAGTAGCTGTTTTTTTCCAGGGCAACACATCGCTCTTAGATGTGGAAGCTCTACCTTGTTTTGGGGAGATTTGAGAGATGTTTACATGCACTATACTGTCTGTCTTGATGGGAGACCAGAGCCGCTGTAAACCCTTCTATGTGTATTTCTCCAGGGGCATTAAACAAATTAGGCTGTGGTTTGCCAATATCTTCTGCCTGTTAGACATGATGTAAGCAGTGGCTAGCCCACTGGATTACAGATCCTTGGCATATGACCCAATAGGTGAGGATGCTCAGTAGGGAGTGTGTGCTCATTCCAATGGACGTATAGTAGCATCTTGGGCACCGTTCAAATGATTGACTTAGATAGCCACGATGAGGTGGGCATACGTTTATGATATTTTATTGCTTCCATATCAGTTCCTAGTTTTTATAACTCCTAGTGTACTGTAGAGGGATTTAGCGAAGAGGAACTGGGTAGGCTGTGTGTTCTGTCTGGTCCTAAGGGAACGCTGCCATGTCAAGTACCAGTATTTTTGGTACAGTAGGCTGCCTTCGGCCACCACGTTCAGAGTTCTGCCTGGCCATCTCAGGGCGTGTTTAAATAAACCTTTAATTATGAATACACCCCTGGTTACCTGAACAAGCTATGACACAACTAGGGCCCCACGCAGCCAAGATGAAGAACGGACCTGAATAAATGTGGTTGGAACTGACCTCTCATTGGCCTTGGAAAGCATTCGCTCAGGTTATACATTTATCAGGGGTGCATACCCTCTTTAGTGTTGAACAGAATCCACTCCTTCAGGGAATCAGGTTTAGAAACATGAAGGCTTTTTATTGGTTCTTAACACTATTGAATGTACTTGAGAAGCAATGCACACAGACACATGCATACATGCCAACACACGTGCACACGCACATAAAACATTCATACGCAAACATGAGTTTTTTTTTTAGAGGAATAAATTCACAATGACAGCCACGCATAGACAAACACCCACAGAAAAGGGGTTTGCTGTCAGAAACAATCTTGTCTTTCTTGTGCTGTTAGCTCACTGCACTTCATTGTGGGATATTGAAGAAATATTATGATCCAGCTATGTACGGCTGAATGGGATGGCCTCTGTCTGGAAACACTACATCTGCTGGGCAAACCACAGTAGGTTAAATATTCTCTAGTCAGAATTATTTTAAACAGAAAGAGTTGGACAGACCACAAAAGACCACACACTTGCATATACAGCAAAACACACTGGCCCTAATTTATGAAACGTGCGTATGACCTAAAACCACAGGGTGAGCATCCGGTTTCGCAAATTGACGCAAATGAGGAAGTGCCTTAAACCCAGTGGTGGGCCGTCAGGGCCTGCAAAGCCTTCTCTGCAGGCCCAAAGATAGTCCGAATATATTTGTAACATATATTATTCTTGAATATATTTTTTCATTAACACTATATATATTTTACAAAGTTAATTTCAATTATTCTATAAGGTAATTTCATTGCTACAGTACACTCTTTTCAGTTGCCTTGCTTTTAGCGCAGCTCATATAAATGAAAGCTTTTATCCAATAAGATTTTTTCATCTGTGTTGTCTCTGGGTAAATCCGAGTGAATACCATCTGCTGTTGAAGGACCATGTTGTTGATTGTCATATTTTTAACAAATCAGATTTCGACTTTACCATGTTGGGTGTGTTCTTTGACCAACTAAAGCAGGGGTGAGCAATTATTTTTGCTTGAGGGCCACATTGAGCTTTCGAAACCAAGTGAAGGGCCGCATTTTTAAGTGTTGCATGAAAAATAGGAAATGTTATTTCATTAAATTAACCCCGCTCCCTACACAGTTACGTGCGTATCCTACAGAAAATAAATGTTTTGTCACACCATTTCCTTGTTTGACTGTTATGTTTTTAGTTTACCGAAATATAGTCAGTGAAATGTACCCAACTTTGTGACGCGATATCTCTGGCTGTCATTAATCCACATGGACGAACCACTCCTCATTATTTACATTGGCATTATGTTATCAGCGGAACCCACTCTTTCCAACCATATTGGTAACATGTTGTGGTTGTGCAGGATGATGTCCTACATCATTGCAGCGTTGCTATTTTGTCATTTTCACATCCTACTTCCTGTCTGTGTTTAGTAAAAAAGGCAAAAGTCAAAAAAACATGACCAACTTCGAGGCGTGATAGCTCTGGCTCTAAACTCAAATGGATAAGTCAACACTCATTCTTTTCGGCTGATCTTCATCTTTCCAACGTTATCAAGCCTTAGTTGCTAGCATTACGGTTCGCGAGATAATCGCGATACAATTGCGCTTGACACTCTAGAGTGTCGGGAGACTGTCGAGGGTAAAAACGCCTCGCGGGCAAGATCAAAGGACCCGGCGGGCCGCATCTGGCCCGCGAGACGTAGTTTGCCCACCTTTGAACTAAAGTGTTTCTGCAGGCCTAGCCTTACGTCAGCATCGTTTCTGTTGCTGATAGGAGTGGCAGTTCAATAAAGTTCAACGAAAATTTAAAAAAAAAAAGTTTTAAACTTTCGCCATCCGAACAAGAACTAGCTTAGCTTAACCGTCTCCGATTTCATTAAACTTAACATTTTTTGATTGTTAGATTTTTTACTTTTAGCAGAATGGCAAATGGAGGTGAAGAAGTAGCTTTTGTGGCGAATATAGGACTGGGCAGGATCAACTCTCAGCACTGGGCAAGAACTTTTGTTGGAACTTAACGCAAAGATGTGCTGTACAACCGCGTCATAGAAGTCTTTTTAAAAGAGAAAACGTTGTTTTCAAATAATGAACAGCTTTGGTGAGTTTCATTGGTTTTTATATATTTTTACTAGCAGGGCCTTAGTGATGGGACAATACCGATACCAGTACTAGGTATCGGGCCTGATACTGGGCATAAGTACTCATACTTGTACTTGTGAAAAAGGCCCGATACTCCAAGTCGATACTTCCTCCACATTTAAGAGCGTTATGCTGGCGTTATGCAAGATTTGCACTTTACAGATTAGCCATATATGGGCATAGTTGTAAATCTGATTCACGTAAATGTTTCAATGCAAATGTTCAGCCAGCCTATGCATATATTTCATATTGATATCATTTTTTTCATTGTTATTTTCATGTAGCTTAATATTTGTAATATTATAGGTAAAAAATATTAGAATCCTCAAGGAAATGCGCACATTTAAGTACAGGAACGAACGAAGGATGCAAGTTATTAGGCTATTCGGTGCATACTATAACTGTAGAAAACGGCATGAGGAACGCCCCAGACCTAGCCTCTGAAAGCCACCTTCAGGGAGGAAAGACAAATGTCGGTAGTTTGCAAAACTTCTGGGTGAACAAAATAGTGGTATTTCTGAGTTCTGACATACTAACGTTAAGAAATATAACTTAAAGGAAATACGATGTAGCCTATTTATATTTTGTATAATAAAACAAAAGCCTTAGAATGTCATTGTGAGGTTATTATAATGCGTTTTAAAGGTCCAGTGTGTAATTTCTAGTGACATCTAGTGTTATGGTTTGTGAATTGCAAGCAGCCAGTCACTCACTTCCTACCCTTCGCTTTGCAAACACAAAAGCCAAGCTACGGTGGCCGACGTAGGATAAAATATGTCGTCATCTGAGACAGCAGAGTATATAGTCAAGCAATGAGGTTTCTTTAAATATAATTAT
>JACXGM010015414.1:0-21314 GCA_016801145.1 Umbra pygmaea | reverse complement strand
CGATTCAGTAAACTGGTAGTGGTGCTGTACTAGACTATTCAGTAAACTGGTAGTAGTGCTGTACTAGACTATTCAGTAAACTGGTAGTGGTGCTGTACCAGACGATTCAGTAAACTGGTAGTGGTGCTGTACTAGACTATTCAGTAAACTGGTAGTAGTGCTGTACAAGACTAATCAGTAAACTGGTAGTGGTGCTGTACAAGACGATTCAGTAAACTGGTAGTGGTGCTGTACAAGACGATTCAGTAAACTGGTAATAGTGCTGTACCAGACGATTCAGTAAATTGATAGTAGCGCTGTACAAGACTATTCAGTAAACTGGTAGTAGTGCTGTACAAGACTATTCAGTAAACTGGTAGTAGCGGTGTACCAGACGATTCAGTAAACTGGTAGTAGTGCTGTAGAGATGATTGAATAAGCTTGCAGTCGCGGTCCACGGATGATTCGGTAAGCTTGCAGTCGTGCAGCACAGATGATTCCCTACCTGGAATAAGTGCTGCACAAATCATTAAATAAGTTGGCAGTGTGGTTCACAGACAGAAGAGTCAGTGCAGTGGCTTGTGCATTAAATGGGATGATGTTTTTTACTGCTTTTGTACACATCGCAGGTTGTAACAAGCAGACAGCCTGTCAGGGCCCAGGTCAGTCAGCAAGGGGCGTGGGCAGACAGCCCTGTCACTTCATCTACTGTCTGCATCTAAGCTGTATTTTCACTTTGCTACCGTACACAATACAAATGAATAATGTTTTTCCCACCTCACCTATTTCACTCAAATAGAACTGTATACACAAAAAAATAAGGTTACTGTGTTGTTTCTTCCCAGGTGTGGTCTCTGCATTATGAAATGGGAGTGTGTGTGCGTTCCTTCTGCAGGAGTGTAATGGCTCCAGTGAACTTTGCTGGCATGGCAACAAATCTTTGCATACCAATTAATCTATCTTTAATTCAGACATTTGTTGCACTACCTGTACATATTTTTACATTGGTAATTCTGCAGATCTGCACCCTGTATTCTTGTTCTTTGTATTCTTTATTTTATTGCTGTGTAATTCATGTGTAACCTTATGTACTTTGCACCTCAGCGCTTCTACATTGGCCAGTTTGCCATTTCAAATGAGAAACTGTTCTCAATGTGCCCACCTGGTTGAATTAAAATAAAATAAAAAATTAAAATCTCTGTCATGTTGAAACCAGAGAGTTTATAGTAAAAACAGTACATTACATTTTTTTCGCATGTATTCAGGGAGGGATTTTTGTGATTTTTGCGATGGCACAAAGGCAATCTGTTACGCTTAGTGTTGGGTAGAGGAGGAGGCAGGAACGGTGATAAATTAAACGTATAGTATTTAATCCAAAAATGTACTTCACTAAATAAGAGTGACTGCTATGAGTTTGAAAGCATGTAAATTACACTTTCATGACACTTTAAATATTCTCTTGCGCAGTACTTCTAAATTTGTTGTTTCTCTCTTTCTGACACTCACTCATTCAATTTTGTCCACTGTTGGTGCAGTTAAATAAAAAAAATTGAATGTTTTGTCCAGCTATTAAATGTCAGAAACACTTTCAATATGGGATGTCGGCATAGTGGGTTAAGTTGCTGCATTGGAGGACAGTCTACTTCATTGATGCCGGTGTATGTTGTGTGTCTTATTTGTTCCTCACAGTCTGCTTTCATATAGTTTTTATATAGGTTTGAAACTGTTTTATACTTTTTATTCTGTGTACTGTTTGTCTTTTATTGTTGCCAGATTGCCAAAGACAAATCTCCATTTTATGTAAATTTAATGGACAATAAAGCTTTCTTATCTTATAGTCAGTGGTTTGAGCTTGACTATGGCTTCTCCGACTGTGCCTGGACCCCAAGCACGAGGCAGCACAAATTGGCATAGCGCTGCCTTGGATTTCGGTTAGATAAATTGGATAATCTACATTATGTCACTAACAACTCCTTGTGTGCAGTTCGGGCGCCTGTAAGTTCAATCGTGGCAGTAAAGCTGGTGATCGTGCATCCCGTGCATGAACTGACTTAAGGCTTCCGTATTGGAGGAGTAATGTAAAAAGAATCGGCCGGCTCGGCGAAGTTGTTGGGTGAAACATGTGAGTTTGAGGATGTACTAACAGCGAGTGAGCACTTGCACTGTGTTAACAGAGCTACAGTATTTGTCAGTGTACCCACCGTGCAGTCTAAACTGTGCACAATGGCTAATACTGTTCACCTGGCAACACTATATTATTACACAAACTCATATTTTTATTTTCAAAATAATAGCACACTGAAAGGAGAGTTCCGGGCGATTCCAAAATGTAGCTATGTTGTTTGCATATCGGAAGTGCTGTCATTGCTCCAGTATACAACCATTTTCCATTTACGGGGCAAGTTAAAAATTGTGCGTTGAGCTACTAAACATGTTTGAAATGTCATTACTAGTCCATATCCATTATTCCTTATAGTGAACACAGCGAATTTGAACAAATAAGTTTGTGTACATACCTCTGTTTATTTCACAATTCTGGAATCTCCTTCTGAGAGTCATCCTCTGCGCTCTACCCCAAGGTTTACTGTAAACAAGGGGAATAAAAAAGGTAACAGAGAGCAAGCATTCGAGTGCTCAAAAACACATTACCCCCGAAAAATGGTGATGCCCAAGAGGCCGCCTCACAAATCTCCTCTACCCCCACGCCTCCAAGGAGTGCAGCGGAAGCAGAAACACCCAGTGTGGAGTGCGATATCACTCCTTCTGGGGCTGGCAGCCCCATAGTGACATAGGCCAGTTCGATGGCTTCACACAGCCAGTGAGCCAGTCGACCATAGACAAAACGCAACCCACCCTCGTAGACCCATAGCACACAAACAGTTGCTGTGAGGACATAAGATACACAGTTCTGGTCACATAGAGAGACGGGGACATTACTGGGCACAAGCAATATAATCTCTCCTCTGTCTCACTACAAAAGTCAGGGGAGGAGAAAGCCCTCAGATCCTAAAGCCTAGATATGTAAGAAGTCTTAATGATTTTAAGTCTAGGCCCTCTGCCAGATGATGGTCTGGAGGATGGTGCTCTCGCTTGAGGCTGTCTCGCTGGATCGAAAATGAATTCTGCAGTAGCTTCTGGTCCTCCTCTTCCCCGCCACTCGGGCTGTAGCCTCCGCCACCAATTTACCGAACAGGGCTTCCTGTTCGATCAGGGCATTGTGTAGCGGGAACCTTTGGTTCTCTTTCAGTGTGGTACTGGCCAACCACAGGTGCCGGTGAGCCGGGCAACAGAGACAGACATCGTCCACCCGGAACAAATAGCTGTGGCCTGAGCCATCTGTATGATGGCTGCCACAGCTTGTTTCACTTCTTCTGTTTCTGCCGCGGTCAGGGAGTCCCTTCCCAGCAACAAAGAGGAGAGAGAGGCTGCCTGCTGCAGAGTGTTGGAGGCGGCTTCCACCATCTGCGCTGCCAGCATGTAGGTCTTCTTTGTTAATGAGGCAGAGACCCTGTCCTTTGTCTCGAGTAGGAGAGGCTTTCTGTCAGCACCCCAGGCAGAGGTCCTACCCGGCAGATGCGCTGCTAGTGCTGGGTCGAGACAAGGAATCCCCTTCAACACAGGCTCCTCCCTGCCCACCACCGCTGGTAGCCCTTAACTGGAGCAGCGACCTGAAAGGGTGCTACCCAGGAGCTCTCCACAAACTGAGCCAAAGAGACCATTAGCGAGGTGGCTCCTTGGACACGGCCTTAGCATTGAGAAGCCCCTTTCAGGCCTACTCTGCATCTGCCTGCATCGCGGGTGGGTAGGGAATGTTCAGCGGTGAATGGTCGCGCTGAAGATAGGGACGAAAGGGTTCGGGCGTCGCCTCTCTCTTCTCTGGGTCAAAGGATTCTTCTTCCTCTTCCTCCTCTGAGGAGGAGGGGGAGGACACGGCGCTGCGCGCCCCAGTGGGGTGACCCCACTGCCTGAGAAAGCTTAATAAGAACTTCAATACGGGTGCAGGGCGCCATTTCCTCACCATCACTGTTGGAGGCGAGGACGTCAATAGCCTCCTCCAGCGGTGTAGCCTCACTGAAAAAGGCCTTCCGTTGAGCCTGCAGCTTTGGTGGCATGCAGCGCAGACCGGGAGAACGGGTGGACACCACCAGGTGATGGCAGTGGCAGGTCCGACTAGTAACATCAAGGAAAAGACATACTGATGAATAAAAGAATGATGACTCAGGAATCACTACTGTACACGTCGCTTGTAGGTGCAGCTTTTAACTGAGTCGGCGGAAGAAAAAGGGAAGATGTAATAGCAGGATGACCCTGTTTTATATAGAGGTAGTGTCATCACCCCATTGGCCAGGACGGTGATGGATATGCAAATTATTTCAGGTTCGTCCTGCAGAGCAGGAAGGGATAAACCATCAGGATCAGAGCTCCACTATGGGGCGGAGCTCCACGATATAGAACATATTTGTTACGGTTTTTAATGAAAAGTTGTTACTGAAAACATGTTAAATGTTGTTTTTTTAAATCACATACTCTTATTGTTTCTTTACACACAATACAATTGCATTTGATTACAAATCACTAGCTTTGCAATGAATTCAGACGAGCGCTATTATTCTGAAAGGACAAATCAGAGTTTGTGTTGCTTGCATAATATTGTGCTGCCTCTGACCTCTAGTACCAAGTCAGTGGCACTATTTCTCATTGAATGATAATGTGTGAATCTCCCTCCCTCATGTCCCCCTGAGACAAGATATCTTTGTGTGTCTGGAAAAATTCCTCAGATAATGCAAAAATCATCGTTTTGCATCATCGGATGCATTTTTCCCCAGACACACGATGGAGATATTTCTCATCTCAGAGACATGAGGGAGGAAAGTACAGTCATTCAAAAATACTACCGGGTTTCTACTGACAAAGCTTAATGCTAATCGGTGAAGTATCCCTTTAAGTGTCTTGCTCAAGGACACAATGACATCTAACCGCTGAGCCATGAGACTCCCCCTTCTCTGTCAGGCTTGACTGCAGTATATTCCTCTACTGAATGTCCCTTTCTTTCTCTGTTTTTGCCTATGTATTTTCATTCTGTCTAGGAGAACAAAATGGGTCCAGGGCTGCATCTCTAGGCCTTATTCTCAGATATTTAAAGGTGTAATGTCAGAATCATTATGACCTAGGAACCTGTCAAGGACCACCGGAGTAGATTTCTCAGAAGGTCAGTGATTTAATAGGGAAGTAACTATATAGCTGACCAAGTAACAGTAGACCTGTACCAACCGAGCAACACTAAGCTGTCGATGTAAGCTGCAATATGTTCCATGGGGGCATTTTTGACATTGGGCACCATGTGCCATCCTGAAGATATCACAGAGGGTAACCCAATTAGCAGAAGTGCAGGGGAGTCAGCTGTCTCACAGCCTCCACTCTAATCTTTGCCCCGACACTGGCCAGGATTTGAGCTAAACACACTATTTTTCTCTGGTCAATATTGCCTAAAAACAATCCCTTTCTCAGGTCAATATAGCCTAAGAACACTACCTTTCTCAGGTCAATATAGCCTAAACACACTGCATTCCCCTGGTCAATATAGCCTAAAAACACTACCTTTCTCTGGTCAATACAGCCTAAACACACTACCTTTCTCTGGTCAATACAGGGAAAACATTGCCCTATATTGGTTAGAGAGAGACTGGTCAGTGTAATTTTAGCTTTTCTTTCTAATTGGGTTAAATTCAGGTTCTGCTTTATCGCAGTGGACTAGGTGTGGTCAGTTTTTGATGTCTGTCTTCTGAAGGACATCTTTTGTTGTTTTGTACTTATCACGCATTTCCTCAACCAAGACGTTTGTGCCAGAATACTTATGTGCCGGAAGGAAGGCCCTGTCTTGACTGCTACCTTGATATACTGTATCCCATAGACAACCAAGCTGCCTTAAGAAGTCAATGGGGGCAAAAAGGCATTTGATAAGACTCCTATACATCCTATGCCCTGCCAGCAGTAATACAGGCACATCATGTACCCAAACCAGAGCTTCCTCTCCTCTTCTCAGCTGGCTTCCGTTCTGCTCCACTGGACTTTAGTGCCAGCTGAGGGGCCAGCTGCTGGGCTGGGTATTGTGCCCTGGGCAGTCTAATCTGGATCACATCCCACATCAAAACTCACCAATGTGACATTTGCACTAGCCCACTATCTACATAGTCAACACCAGAATCACAGGTACCAACTTGTTTTCAAGTCTCTCTTAGGCAGATCACTCCTTTTACATCAGCCAACTGTTCTCTAACTTGTATAATCTGAAAGGTTATCCATCAAGTCATTTTAGTCAACTGCTACCGATGACTGGAATGAATTGCAAAATACTATTAAACTTGACTCTCATCACACCTCACTGTATTAAAAACAAACATATCAGATCACTGCACCTGCTGAGCACCAAATATATCTGTCTCAATGTATTACCGTAGGGATTTGACTATATTATTTGTCTCTGTATTTGGTGTTTATTTGTAGGTACAGTTACAGCAACTATTCAAACCCCTGACCATTTTTCAGACAGATTTTTTTAAACACCACATTATTGTAAGCTGACTTTGGTTTTATGTTGGGAAATATTTTGACAAAAAATAAAAATACAGATGTATTGCTTGCAAACCGACTTAAAATTTACATCTATCAGTTACCTTAACTTTGGCCTCCACTTGTGAACCATTCAAGGTTACTGTCACACTTCATGGGTAAAAAACCCTTTTGAATGATCATTGGTCAGGCTGTGAATTTAATTTTTATGTATTTGTTGTTTTAATAGGGACAGTGCTCATTTAATATTACAGAATGCAACATTGTTTAAGTACGCCAAAGGCTCATTTATACCCATAGTCCCTAAGCAAGTAGTGATGTTATACAGGTCAACTACAGTACATACTCACAAATTACAATACTATACAACAAAAAAAAATTGAACAAAATAAAATTTACGTCAACTTTAATCTATTCATAATAAACAGGAGATTAAGAATATAGACACAAATACGTTTTTATCTTACATATGAGGAACCACAGATAAGTATGCGATTGTGTGATAATGCAACACATTTGTATTATACTTTTTTATTATTATTACTACTTCGTTTTTTGGCACCTTAATACCACCTGCAAATTTCACAATATCGATTCCATTCCAACAGTAGCATATGTGTCCCAGTGCCGTACAGTGCGCTTGTAGATTTTTAATTGATCGGTCAACTAGTTATTTTATATTATAACGATTATTTTCCCATTTGAACGAATGGAGGAAAGATTTAGCCCCTCTAGTATGTCATTGAATCATTTGACCACTAGATTTCTGTCTAGGTTGACATTTTGGATTGTAAGTCTTGCTCATGGATCTGCATGAATGACAGATAAATCTCTAGCCATGGGAGATTCCAAGTCATAGCTCAACTCACGTAGCACGGCGTTCATGTTTCGACTGGTTGAGTCTGTTTTCCCAAGCTGTCGCCTGCCTGTATATGCGAATGGTACTGTCTTTTAAACTATCTTTTTAATAAACTGTCTGTACACTTACAAAGTTCTCAATGCTTTGGTTTGCATTTAGGGACCCTCATTATTCTACCGTGGAAGTGTGGTAATATTTTGAGCCTTGTTAGTGATATAAAATTGCGATTTCTTTTTACTTTATTCATGCCCTCACAACTAGTGTTACAAGGTAATTATCAGTTTGCACTTGGGCACATTTGATTAGCATGAAATAATATCCTTGGTACCCATGTGTTAACAACCCCTAGGTTAATTTTGTGCCGGAATTGTCCTCTAAAAGATTAAGCACCCTTTTCATAAGTCCGCATTTCTGCAGACTTAGATATACATTCCTTTATGCAATACGTGATCTGATCACAATGTGTCGTAGACATTATTGTATACTAATAAAACATGTTTTTCTAAATTATTGTATTCAATCCGATATCGCATTCTTAAAACTCACAAAAACATGGATTGTACCCGTAAATACATGAACGTGGTTGTGTACTTTGTGGTTCAAGAAATAATACTGCTGTTTTCTACAGGCTTTTCCACAGGATACATAGTATAGTGGATAAGGCATCCGCCTCTCAGCCAGAGGTTATGGGTTCAAAATGAGTGGGGATGCTTTTTATGGAGATAATACAAACAAATTAATTTCACATTTAAATGTTTCAGAAGTTATTGTATTTTTTACACCTTACACTGACAAAAGGTGTTTAGCAATCTCTATATTATTGAGTTCACTTCTTTAGCTTGACAGTAATTAGCAATCAAGCTGCCTAACGGATGCGTGGAGCTACAATACAACAAGGAACTATGGTCAATGGCGTGAAGTCATTGATTTAGAGACTGGACCGATACATTAAATCACAAAGGTGATTACACCCCTGAAATTTTTGTAAATATTAGATTATATCTTTATTATCTCTAACACTGAAGAAATGACACTTTGCTACAATGTAGTGTGTGTACAGCTTTTGAGGGGACAGCGAATCTACACTGTTATACAAGCTGTACACTCTTTACATTGTAGCAAATTGTAATATATTTAGTGTTGTCACATAAAAAGTTAGAATAAAATATTTACAAAAATGTGAGGGGAGTACTCACTTTTGCAAGGTACTGTATACGCTATGTTAAGCAAGTCAAAGTATAAATGGCTGTGAGCCAATCACAGTTTTGGATTATTTAATGTTGTGCACACCAATGCTACCTGGTGGCCAAAAACGTTACTTTAAAAAAAAAAACTCCCCCTGTGGCAAACCGTGGTAGGTTCCACGCTTTACTGACAAGATTGGATGAGGAACATTTGTAGGCCTGGACACCAACCATTTCCTTTTAGTAAAATACAAGTCGTGGTATAGATAGACACCTAGTGGTCAAATGATACAATACTTGAATGGCTATATCTCTCCTCCATTTATTCAAATGAGAAAAATAATCACTTATAAATTGCAATAAAAGAAACAAGTACTCCACCTATCAATTACAAGTTTACTGAACAGCACTGGGACGCATATGCTGCCCCTGGAATGGAATCGATATTGTGAAAAATGTGGGTGGTGATAAGGTGCCAAAAAACAAGTTAGGAGAATACAGTAATAATAAGAAAAAGTGAATATGTGCTTATGCAATCACATAATAATTATATTAATTCAGAGCCCTTTCATTAGGTTATACAGGCAATCGTACATTTTATAAGTGTTCTGGTTACAGTACCGGTGTACTTTGCACATGGCATCAAGTTTGACAGTCTGCTGGACTGTCACAACATCAATACTTACGATATGCATTTTTGCAATCAAACTACTTGTGTACTTTATATTTATATCTCATGTGTAACGATATGTCATCTTGCACCTGTGAGACATGCAGGCAGGCAGAGATGTTGTGTGGAAACAGGCCTGGCTGCGAGCTGCAGTGGTGGCTATCTGTGCTGTAGCCCTAGCTACAGACAACATTAGCTTTCTCAAACACTAAACTTCCTTATAAACTTTTAATGATATTGTCCTTTTCAGTACACTGTGGTTATAGTAAGTAATGTCAGTATTAGCACAGCAGTAGCAAAATTGTCTGAGTGTTAGATATAGTGGATCTCATGTAGAATTGATTTTGCGAGAGAATTGATCACGCAACCTCAGTTTGCCACTAGTAAGCTAGGACCAGTTCTGTAAGTAGCACCAGGCGGTGTCTGTCATTGTTCTTGCAGGCCACTAAGTAAGTAGACTGTCTGGAGGATTGGGGTAAAGGCCCAGTGTTGCTTCCCCAGAGGTGTCATTATCATACGCTGCTGTGGTTGGTCATAGAGAGATCCTTTGATGTATCATTTCTATTGAGCGTGTGAAATGAAGCCTAGTTCTTGAGTTATGTAAAATCCATGGTCAATGTTGTCTTATTCACTGTTCCTCTCCTTCTGATTCATTAGTGTAGCATTGTTTCTCTGCAACCCCCCCACTGCTACTACTTGGCTCTGTTGGTATAGGCTATCATCAGCTCGATGGACCATGCCCTACACTAACTGTCATGTTTCATGTTTGTTGTGTGAAATCACTACATCTACAGTATGTTGAAAGGCACCTTTGTTCATCCTATTGAAATATTCTGATAATACATAGAAAGTAGTTTCATTTCCAAGTGTTTCTGAAGATATTGTACATGACACATAAAATATTAATGCCAATAATGTTGACCACAAATGTATATAGCTACAGTCTTGCTCATACCTTGGCAGAATGTGTAAGATGTTAACAATTCTTTAAAGAAAACACGAGTCAAAACACATTTATTTTATTTATAATGGGATGCAAATTTTACTGTCTCACAGAGTAGCAAAATTATGAAACAAAACACAACAAACACATTCAAAAGTTTGCATTCACTTAGTGCCCGTTTAAATTAGGAGAGTTTTCAGGCCGAGGTAGCATACGACAAGTTCTCGAAAGAGCCCTCCTGGGGCTTTGCAAATGTAAATGGAATTGTTCAGGAAGGTCTTGAGAAATGTGTACAGTGGAGAAATTCTTCATGTGTATTTTCATTAGAGGTCGACCGATTATGATTTTTCAAGGCCGATAGCGATTAACGATTATTGGAAGACCAAAAAAGTTGATACTGATTAATTGACCGATTTATTATGATTTTATTGGGGGAAGGGGGGGGATAATGATGTTACAACAATAGCCTACTAAAAAAAAACTTTTAATAACAATAACTTCTTAATATAATAAAATCGTTTAAAATATCAAATAAATATATCAAATTATTAAAATTTCTTCAAACAAAATGCCAAAGAAAAATTATTTTGTTGTTATTTTAATTTGTTTTACAGTCATATTTAGGCTATTTATGCATAAGATCATATTTTAATAATAGTACTTAGTACTTACGTATTTAATACAACTTCGCATATTAAATCTGTTTTGTAAAACAAACCCTTGGGATTGCATTAAACATTTATTCTGTGAATTTTGATAGTTGTATTTTTATTAACCAATCGGATTTGGTGTTGCACAACGGGAGTAAAGGCCATTGACACAGATAGCCAACGTAATTTCCAGAAGCACTAAATATCTGTTTTCAAAATCAATACACAAATACGACAATGAATATAAATATAACAAAATCTGTTATATTCTCTGCTAACATGAATGCTTTCTAATTAAATGTGGAAGTAAAAAAACCTGTCTTCTGTGTGTCGTTTCGTTCCTGCACAACCGGAGGCTGCAGTTTTAGGACCCCAGTTGTAGGACCGCAGTTTCATGACCCTAGGTTTTTGTGTTGACACTTGAAACTTACACATTAATAACCATCCCGTCTATAGACTTTTACTAATTTAGAGGTTTTTGTTAATTGAAATAAATGTTATAGACAGTGGAACGATGTCCACTACGGATTAAAATATCCAGATATTAATTTGGGCTTCACTCTTCACTCAGTACCATGTAAATACTGAAGGTATTGTTAATATATTTTAGATGTGCTTAACAGCAAGGTTTCAGAGTGGTTAAGGTTAGGGTAAGGGTTTTGGTAAGGCTTATGGATGTAATGATAGAAAGTAAAAATCGCCTGTCTGTATCACGCTGTAATCTAGACTAAAAACTAGGGTCCTGAAACTGCGATCCTAGACCTAGGGTCCTAATACTGCAGCCTCTGGTTGTGCAGGAATACCCTTCTCGGCTGGCTGCATGCAGTTTCCACGTGATTTGCTATCTAATTATAACACTAGAGGACATGGTTTCTCTCCAAAAAAGTATCGTTCATAATCGGCGATCAAAAATGCAGATTAATAATTATTTTAAACTCATAATCAGACATAATTAATCGGCCAGCTCGATTAATTAGCCAACCTCTAATTTTAATGGGCTGGCCTCACAGGTCCAGCTCGAGAGATTCCATGACACACCCAGAACCGCGCGATTGCTGTCATGAGATGTAAATAGAAATAGAACCAGAATGGAAATTACTATTCAAATTATGCAAACAATACTTTTTCCTATTAGAAAACTTTTAAAATCTCAATATGGGCCATTAGCTCTTAATACTGTGGATTGCCCCCTTTAGCATCAATGATGACTTGCAGTCTTTGGTGATAGTTGTGGGAAAGGCCCCTTGTTTTCTCAGGTGGTAAAGCTGCCCATTCTTCTTGGCAAGAAGCCTCCAGGTCCTGTAAATTCTTGGGTTGTCTTGGATGGACTGCAAAGTTTCACTTTTTTTCTGTGGTAGCCACTGAAGGGTCAAATTGGCCTTGTGATTTATTTTCTGTTAAAATGCTGCATTCATCTTGCCATCAATTCTGACTAAATTCTAGAGTTGTTCCGATTCCGATACCAGTATCGGAAATGACTCCGATACTGCCCTAAATGCTGGCATCGGTATCGGCGAGTACTGGAGTCCAGGCACCGATCCGATACCACGTAATTTATTAGAAATAGGAATCTATTTACTGGTTAGCTCTTTTAGCTCTGACACAGTTCTTCTTCGCCTCTCTTAAAACAGTTGCGCTGTGCTGCCATCGGCAGCTGCTGTTTTAGAGGGGCGAAGAATAGATCACCTGACGGCTCGGTAAAAGAAGCTAACATTAGCGCATCATGTCCGCGGTTTGGCAGTACTTTAGATGTACCCACCAGTAAGACGTCGGCGACATGCAACATATGCAAACAATTTCGAGGGGTGGCATGAGTGTTGCAAATTTAAACACCAGCAACTTAATCAAACATTTTAAGACATGTCACGCTAAATAGCATGACAAATTAACCAAAGCTAAGGGGAAAAAATAAGGAGGAACTGCAGCAGCAAACTCTGTAAATTGCCTTCAAACTACGAAATAAATTTCCCAAAAGACAGGCAAAAAGCAACAAAGTTAACCGACAAAATCTTGGGGTTTATTGTCCTGAATGACCAACCCCTGTCTGTCGTCAGAAATGTGGGAATTTGCCATTTAATGGAGCCTTTGGAGAGCCATGGTACTGTTTGCCAGGTTGTAGAAGACCCAGTTAAAAACATATATATTTAACATGCATTTTGTATAATGTGAATACATGTAACCATGTGACTGTAATTTATGTCTGAGTGAAATGTAGCTATTGTAATAGCTATGGAAAGGCGCTATATACATAACACTTCTTTTTGTAAATAGATTTTAGAAACTGCGCTACCAAAAATATATGAGACAATTAAGGAACACATTTCATATACTGAAAGACATGCATGTAATTAGGCTTTACCACGGACATTTGGAGCTCCGACGTGTGCCCCATGTATTTGCTAAGTGCGGTGCTTACCACAATTGATAATCATATCACAGTCATGCAGGCATAGTATGATCATTTCCTTTTTTTAACACACTGGTATCGTAGGGCCCTATGGTTTCCGCGTTGCGGAGAACACGGACGGAATCGCGGAATCTATCAATAAAAACGGAATTTACTTCAAACACGGAATCTCGCGGAATTTGCATATTTTCGAGCAATCTATATATTTTTTTTTCGATAATCCAAATATATTCCAGTAATATTAACAACTGTCATTGAGTTTGTCCTAATACAAAAGGCAGCAAACAGGGAAGTTAATTTGCGCTCTATTGATAGGCTATATGCAGTGTGTTTCTCTACCGAATTTGGCCAGCATGCGCTCCGTCATATAGTTCAAACGTTGTAATCCACTTGATAACTGACAGCTATTAACAACGGTATTCACTCCATTCTAAATTTTCCAATCAAACAACGCTTGTTTTTTTCCATTCAATCCCTTATCCAAATGCATATAAACTAGGTATAGGCTACTATGTTCCTTCGCCTTAAGCAATTCTCTGACGGTCTTGCTAATCAGGCAGCTCGCACTCAGCGAGAGCAAGGTCGAAATAGCGGGACTGTTGCTGAATGTGATGGCTTTGTCCACACGATTGCGTTTGATACAACTTCTTAAAATAACATTTATAAATATTTTTTTTGTCGTCGTTCCACTTTTCTTCCATATCTTAGGAAATGTTTGTCTACTCTTTTATTTTTCATTGTGAGTAGATTCATCTGTAAGAAGAAATAATGTGTTATTAACACGACTAATATTTCGTGAAATAGCTTTCTGCCTGTCTAGAAATAAGTACTTTAATCATATGGAAAGTAAATTTAGCCTACCTGGCAATGATTGTGCCAACTGTACAGCAAAATTCTCTATATTTCGGGCTTCTGAATGCAACTTTTGTCCAAATCACGGAAATTGGAAAAAAAATAACGGAAATCACGGAATTTGGAAAAAAATAAAACGTAATTGGCCAAAAAATAACACAGATTTCATAGGGCCCTAGTATCGGATCGGTACTCGGTATCGGCCGATACCCACAGCACAAGTATCAGAATCGGTATCTGTAGGGAAAAAATGGTATCGGAACATCTCTACTAAATTCCCTATGCCACTAAAGATCACATCAGTGCCGCTGAAGACCAGATCAGTGCCGCTGAAGACCCCGTCGGTGCCGCTGAAGACCCCGTCGGTGCCGCTGAAGACCCCGTCGGTGCCGCTGAAGACCCCGTCGGTGCCGCTGAAGACCCCGTCGGTGCCGCTGAAGACCCCGTCGGTGCCGCTGAAGACCCCGTCGGTGCCGCTGAAGATCACAAAAACATCAGAGATCCTCCTTCATGCTTCCCAGTAGGGAGGGTGTACTTTTAGTCATAAGCCTTGTTGACTCTTCTCCAAACGTAGCGATTACAGTTGTTACATAGACTCAATCTTGTTCTCATCACTCCAAATGACTTTGTCCCAGTAGAAGGAATGTAGTCGTTTCATGTTTTTTTTACCCATTTTCTTCCGTTCCCAATTCCCACTAACCACATGTCACCCAGCTGCCAATTATTTTTTTGCACTGCTCACCCAACACGGAAGCCTTTAGTCATATCATGCATGGGATGATTACGTCCACCAACTATACTTCCGCAATTGACTTTACAGGTGCCCAATCTGAACACAGGGAGTCGCTGAAGAGTGACCTGGCAGGATAGATAATCTGACATATCTAACCCAAATTCCGGGCAGCTCTATGCCAATTTGTGCTACCTTGTGCAGGAGGTCCGGGGCATTAGTAATGGCCACACCCTCCAAACAACATTTTCTTCCTCTACCACCACTCCAACAATAATTTCTACTTCACATTGAGTAAATATTGTATTTTTTTCCTCTCTGTGGTTGCCATGATTTTTCAAGTAATGAATATTAATTTGGGGGCATTTCACTGACTATTTATGGCCAACTATGGGCTTGACATGAAGCCGCAAAAGCTGTGCCACATTTAGAGGTGGTTGTGATTTATAAAGGGAAAACGGGGTAGGACGTGCGTGCGCACGGTTTTATAAATCTGAATATTTCTGTGCACATCCTATGTTTCGTCCATACTCCACTTCTAATGCAAATCCACCGTTTAACAAATGAGGCCCCAGGGGAGCATTGGTGATGATGATGATGACAACCTGTGGTTACTCCTGCTATGGTTGAAGTTCATCGGTACCTAGCAAATGCATAACTGGCAAGAGTGGAAGACCCATTGGTGTAATGGGCCAAAAATGCAGGGGTATTCCCTCACCTATATAATCTTTCAATGGTCCATTTAGCCATCCCTGCAACCTCTGTGCCCTGCGAGATAATTTTTTCAAAGGCTGACCAGGTGGTAGACAAAAAAGGAATCGCCTGAGCCCTGGCAATATGGAATAAATATTGTTTCTAAATAAAAACCTGTAAAGACAATTCCTTCCCCCTCACATGATATTGCACAAGCACTACTTCATTACTTTGTAACACAAATCCATTAAATATCAATGTACTGCACTATGTACAACAGTTGCACCATTATGTGTACCAACAACACAAGCAGTCACTACAAGTCCACTCACTTTAACGTAGCTATTTCCAAACAAGGAACAACAAAATAAATGTTAAGTCTGTATGCTAAATAAACCGGCTTCAAACTTTAGCAGTTTATATTTCTGAAAAATTACCATATTTGCCTTTTTTGGCAAGATACGACACCTCTTCTGACAATTTTGAAAACATGATTTACGTTGTATGCTAACATATTTAAGGTGTGTTTGTATTTCAGCTGCCCATTTTGATATTAGGCTATATTCGTCCTGTTATTACGTTGCACCTGCATGTTTCATTTTGCCGGTTCATGCGAAGAACATTCCACACATTCCATAGCGTTCAAAATTATGTACTGACTTCACGGTTAAGGTTAGCCATGTGGTTACTAAGGTTAAGGTTAGGATTAGGGTTAACATTACTAAAACAAATATATAATTTGTAACAAGTTTGCATCACACTGAAATGCAGAACTAAACACACACACAAAGCTTGGATTTAAGCTTGCAAATTCGCAAACAGTGATGAAATTCGGGAAATTATGGCTTTTTTTAAAGTAGCCTACATTTATGGTAGCTAGGTAATGGTAGACTACATAGAAAGTGTGATATTTTTACATCTGTTTCTGAGCATCAGAGGGAAAAAATTTCAGTTGACACATTAAATGGAATCGAAATGAGGAACCAAAATTTGTGTTTTAATCTGGTCAGATTCCTACTGTTTCGGTACCCAAACCTACTTATGGAATCCTTGTAATTATTAAATTTATCTAAGAACACTGAAGCAGCAAACTTTGTGGAGACCAATACTGCATCCAGGAGAGTGTTTTTGATCTGTTGGGCTGTCATCAGGGGGGGGTTCTTAACCATAGAGAGTATATCCACTACAGTTTAGTCATATAGTGTATGTCTCTAAAAAATTATGTTTAACAATACAGTAATACTGTGATATTTTTTGTGACATCATACTGTGTAATTCTCTTACCTTTACACCACTATCCAGCAGTTTTGAGGCTTGTCTAGGTGCTGTTTGGCATGTTGATTTGTGGCGTTGGCACAGTAACAGATTCTTTCTGCCCATTGTTGTTCAAGTATCTCATTATTGTGGCTCTTTGAACATCCACACCTTTTTTTGCACAGAAGCCTATATTTCAGCAAAAGTTTTATCTTAGCTTCTGGGTTTATCTTTGCACCCCGACAAATTGTTCTGGCTGAAATCTTTTTTGGTCAACCTGACTGTGGCTTGGTATCAACAGAAACCCTATTTTTCAATTCTTTATCAGATTTTAAACAATACTGATTGGCGTTTTCAAATCGTTTGGATATCTTAAATCCTTTTCCTGATTTATGAAGGTCACATACCTTTACTTTTTTGCCACGGCTCAGTATCCAGAAAAATCTGTGCAGACCTGGAAAAAGTGTGCAGGGGTCTTAACAGTTACGGAACTCATTGAGTATTAATACACAGACACTAATTACAGTTAAACTCACAGGTGTAGATACTTACACTTAATAGCCATTTAAACCTCTGTGTCATCTTGCGTGTATATATATTGTCTGTGAATATTATCAAGCCAATCATTTAAGGTAATGTAAAATTTATCAGAGCGACTTGAAAGATTTCAGTTATCATTACGATTTAAAAAGTGCAAACACAATTATGTGATAATGAATGGCTTTATCTGACTACTATCCCTAAATAATAGAAAGGTTTTCTGCATGATCAGTTATATTCAGAATATGGCCAATATTTCACAAATTCTGCCAGTGTAATAACGGTATTGTAGTACGGCGATAGGTAGGGGGCACTTGCGAAGGTTCGAATGAAATTTTTAATAAAACACTTACAAAAGAAAATGACTATGATGAGTCAAACGTTAAATATATCCCTCTGGCTTCGTCTGGCCCAAACTGCCAGTAAACCTAAAATAACTGGCTATATGAAATAACAACAACAAACTACACAATAACACATTCTGTATAAGAGTAGACAATGACCTACAGGGAATAAACAAATCAGAGGGATTAAATACAGTTACTAACTAGGGGATGATTACTAGCTGTGTATGGTTAGACAAACAAACAGATGACATACAGACCATTCATAGGTTGATGATGATGTAATGTTCTGTTGTCTGGGAGAAACAACACAAGAAATGGTGTCTGTGAAATTATCACTGATTCATCCTCTATGGATAGAAACTGTGACAGGTATGTACTTTTATCAGCACAACTGTGTATGCCCTAAAATGGTGGACCATATATAAAAAGGGCTATTTATGGTTTGTAGATAAACGTGCCAGCTCCAATAGTTTTTTTCCAAAGTCATAGTTTCATTTTAAATCCAATGTCTGCTGGTCTACATAGCCGATACAACAAATCGGGTCACTGTAGAAATACTTATGGACTGCTCTGTCTTCACTATCATATTAATGACAAAATCTACGAAGGCTGTAAACAACAAAACAGCCTGCAGCGTACTGAACTAGGATGCAGGCAACCACAGCTGTCCTGCTAAATAGAGGCCTAGGCTCAAGGCAAATATGAAAAATCATTGTACTTCAGCAATACACTGTGATATGACACAATAGCCCACCGTTTTTGTGGCTAACATTTAACCCGCGTTAACAAATTCAGCAATGCCAACTTTGTACTCCAAAGTTCTCAAGATCTCTCATTTTCCAATAGATCTGAATGCCGTTTAATTATTTATTTTCTTCAAATGTAGGCTAATCTCTAGCAAGCATACATAAGTATTAGCCGATTATGGCTGCATATATACAATTACACTGTTCAGCACAGCTCATAGACTTCTGCAGCCCTCACAGTTTCAACTAACCACACACTGATTAGCATATAGTCTACATTTTACAAATTAAATAGCCGGAAAAGACAGGCTACTTATGAATTAATATAAGACTAAGCCCCAACTTGTATAGGAAATGAATTGTCATTTTAGCCCATCATTTTCCATACATATTAAGTCAATGTCTAACCTTACTGACGGCTTTAAATCAAATGCTTTTAATCTTAGCTTAGTCCTATCAAAACGTAATATCAACTTTCTAATATACAGAACATCCCCTGAGGCTTTGTACTGCAAAGAATCCTGTCTTAAAAATCTTGTTCCATTGCCAAAGAAGTATATTTATCTTGTATTCATGTCGAAAAATCTAACCATCCTTAAAATAAGACATTTACTTAACAAAATATATTTGCATTAGAAAATAAGACATGTTGTTTAGTCCATCAATTTTTTACTGTTTGCTTCAGTTTAATAAATGTGTGACAAATAATGTGTAGACAAGATCTGCATGATTCAAGTCACTTACTGTATTTTTAGCAAACATGGAGAAAACAGACAATTAGTTTTACACACAGTGAAAACAAATATAAATGCAACATGTAAAAATTTCATCCAATTTACAACTGAAATCAAGGATCTCAAAAATGTTCTTGACACAGAAAGCTGAAAAGAGCCTGTGGACAGCCACTCTTGCCCTGACAGTGAAGTGTCACCTAGTTCCTATCAGCACCATACACTCTCAGAATGAATGAAGGCCTGCCTGCCTGGGAGAGATTGTAGAAGCTCTTCGTAGATTTGGGATAAGTAGTGGTTAGGCTACTAATCAAAGAGAGAAGCCAGAGGCCACTACACAAAGGACAGGGGAGATGAGGGAAAGTGGGAAGGCAGGGGCTTTGTTGAATTGCTGACTGACATAAAATCTAATGACATTGGACCTTTCCTCAATCTGTGCCAAGTGGAAGTTGGGTTTCCTATCTAAATTTCCGGAGACAATGAGAGAAATTGTGTTTTAAGATGCTCACCCTGTGTGTGCACGCATATTTATTCCAACGTGTTTTTCCATTGGGCCCTGTATGAACTCTGTTGTAAACGTGCAAACGGTTACACTGACTGACTCAATTAGCCTGTGACATTGGGGTGGAACTGGTTCCTGATCCATTACACAGTCTAATGAAGCAGGAAATACTTTCAAAACTAATACTAGATACCAAAAGCATATTTTATTTTTTATTTACAATTGATTTGGGCTTTGTGCTCACTTAAGTATAACAGGCTTATAGCTGTGGATTTTGGGGGATTTTTTCTCATTATATTTAATCTAAAGTGTTGCTTTCAGCTACACAGGTGCTCCTTTCTACCCTTAACTGCAAAATGCAAAGCCTTGAGCAAAAGTTTTGGTTCAGCCACCTCTGTTTCCTTATCACATGGAGGGCAGGATGGACTATGAGCAGCACACATTGAACTTACATAGTTAAACGCTTTCAATTAAAAAATATTGTTTAGCCATGACGGCACATGTAGCAGCGATGTATTCTTGCTACCGTATAGCGGTGCAGAAAACACTGGCCTGCAGTGTTGTGCAGTAGGCTTTGTTTGGCAGCTGTAAACTACAATTGTAGAAGGTCTCCAGGAATATTTGAATAAATAACAAAAGCTTGCATCTATCAGTTGCATTTCTAGAGAAAGTTAAATAGAAGCAGTCAGGTATTGCAATATGAATCCATTAACATGATGCATTGCTGGCCTGACTGATGTTGTTTTTTTATCGATCTGTTTTGGTCTGATTAATATTTATGCCCTGATAAATCAACAGTCAAGGAATGGCGTTTATGGTGTAATACTGACAGCACAGCAACAATAGCCACCCCAGATCAGAGGGACATTCGTATGACCAAGCGACCAATGCCATAGACTGTTATCGTATGTGGGTGCAGTAGATTACATGTTAACTCTATCTAGGTAGACTGGCCCGAAGTCCCATGCTAGTGTATAATACCTAATAGAACCCTTGAGGGCCCTGTAGCGCACCGAACTCCGGCTTTACGTCTCCACCATGAAGCAGAGGAAAGGAGCCCATGTTGTGAGCAGGGTAAGGACCTGTTCTCAGGCTCTGCTACTCCATTGAGACAGATGGTCCTCCAATAGGGTGCTAAGACCAAGCCACAACATAGATTAACACTGATACAGAATGAACAAGAACCTAAGTCAACATGACCCAAGCCACAATCTAGATCAACTTGAAACATGATTCAGATCAGAACCTAAAACAATATTACAAGATGAGTAATCTAAAACCTAGATCAACACTACAACATGGCCCACAGAAGAACATAGATCAACACTACAACATGACCCAGATCAGAAGCTAAATCAATATTACAAGATGACTAAACCAGAACCTAGATCAACACTACAACATGGCCAACAGAAGAACCTAGATCAACACTACAACATGGCCCACAGAAGAACATAGATCAACACTACAACATGACCCAGATCAGAAGCTAAATCAATATTACAAGATGACTAAACCAGAACCTAGATCAACACTACAACATGGCCAACAGAAGAACCTAGATCAACACTACAACATGGCCAACAGAAGAACCTAGATCAACACTACAACATGACCCACAGAAGAACCTAGATCAACACTACAACATGACCCACAG
>JACXGM010015413.1:0-21316 GCA_016801145.1 Umbra pygmaea | reverse complement strand
CACAGACAGAAAGGAAGGTCACAGACAGAAAGGAAGGTCACAGACAGAAAGGAAGGTCACAGACAGAAAGGAAGGTCACAGACAGAAAGGAAGGTCACAGACAGAAAGGAAGGTCACAGACAGAAAGGAAGGTCACAGACAGAAAGGAAGGTCACAGACAGAAAGGAAGGTCACAGACAGAAAGGAAGGTCACAGACAGTTGGCTGAGCCGGGGCTTGTTTGGTCGGGACCTTAAACCAAACTCCGGCACAATGCTGGGTACTTTAAAACATGATGAACGTCATTCCAGGTCACATTAACATATCGCAATATGTGCTGGGTTAAAAAGGTAACACTTAGAGCAGGGGTCACCAACCCTGGTCCTGGAGACCTACCACCCTGTAGGTTCACTCCAACCCCAATCTAGCACACCTGATTCTAATAATTAGCTGGTTGATAAGCTGAATGAGGCTACATTATGTGCATTATGTCCAGGACTAGGATTGGTGACCCCTGACTTGTGAGATGTACAAAATTATAATTATTATAAAAGAAGAAGCAATTACTGTATGTGTTGACTTGGCCCTTCTCTCCTGGTGTCATGTCCTCGAGCCACACACCCAACACAGTTGAGTCACTGTTCCACAACAGCTCCCTGACCTGAAAAAAAGCTAGGATCACTTTTCCTCCCACCATTCTGTTCTTAAAGGCATCACGAGGCGATATGCACACACTAAAAACACACACACAAACCCAATGAGCCTACTGTAAAGTACATGAGGTGATGCGAAGAAAAAGAAAGGCCAACAGATATGAGATCAGAGATTATAATTCGTGTGACCTACCTTGACCTGCCCTTTGCCAAAGGGGAGAGTGAAGTCCCCGTGTAGAAGACCGTTCTTCTCCAGGAACACCACACTGTGCTTGTTAGGAAGACACTGTGTGGCTGCTATCAAATTCCCAGATGGTCTGAAATGGAGTTACAATATAACTCAAATACAAGGCACATTCCCTTGCATTTTTTATATTAACGTAATTTAGCATGGCATATATAATTTTTGTAAATGTTGTCATACTGGCCTCGCATGGGAATTGAACTCACAACCCTGGCATTACAAGTGCCTTGTTCTTACCAGGTGAGCTACACACTAAACCTTAATACAACACTACTAGAAGATGTGGAAAGATTTCCCACAGATCTTACTTCCAACACAGGGACTGCTCCAGACCATTAGCGGTTTCACTCGTCGACTGCAAGACACACTCTCTGTTCCAAACTCTGACCTTCCTTGCACCTGAAAAAAACAACACAAACATATGCAATGCAGGTGACTCCGACACAATCTACTGCATTTATCTATGTAAAGTTTTTGAAGTCACGTGATGCCAATGCCATCATGGAATAAAGTCAGCTCTGGAACAAATTAAGAAACCACTGCAAATTATTCATTTAAATAATCTGGAATGTGAACAAGAGGAAGATGGATGGTAACAAGCCATCATACAAAGCTGAGGTGCTTGACTTTTTGCACCAGGAGTGGCATAACGTCACCCAAGATCAATTGAAAGACTGGTGGAGAGCACGCCAAGATACATAAAAGATCATTATTATTGTACATTTCTTATTATTCTACCAAATATTGATTTCTGAACTCTTCCTAAGTTAACGCATTATGTGTTGTTTAAAAATTAATTTGAACTTATTTTATTTGCATTATCTTTGCATCCATTTTAAGTTTTACCCAAACACATACCTATCGATATTAAAACCATAGACCCAGATTATTTTTGCAGTGGTCTCTTAATTTTTTTCACTGCTGTACAGTGCCTTGAATAAGTATGGGGCATCAGATGGATCAGTAGTTAGGGAGTCAGACTTGTATTCAGAATGCCTGTTTGATTCCCAAAAGTTGTTGTGTCCTTGGGCAAGGCACTTCACTAAGTTGCTCTGGACAAGAGCGTCTGCTAAATTACTAAAATGTAAAATCTAAGAATTCACCACCCCTTGGACGTTTGCTAATGTTTTTAGTGTGACAACCTGGAATGAGAAAAGACTGCATTGAGATATTTACAATTTGCTTTACACAACACACCAAACCATTTGAAGGTGCAAAATATATATATATTTTTTTTATTTACCTTTTGTGTCACAATATATCTGGGGCCGGTTGCACCAGCTGGACGTATATAGGTCGTAACTCTACGTCTGACCTAGGATTTAAGCTCAACTTTTTACGTCCAGCTGGTGCAATCGGCCCCTGTTGGTTAGCGGAGATTGAAGAAACCAACCATGTAACCCGGACACTGTAACACGGACACTTCACGGGCGTGTGTCGAGGAGAAAGCAATTGCTGAATAAAATCCAAATCCTGTTTGAAGTTTGCAAAAGGCGAGACACAGCAAACATGTTAAAAACTTCTCTGTAATGATGAGACAAAATTTGTACTTATTGGCCTTAGTGGAAAACGCTGTGTGGCATAAAGCCAACACTGCTTATCAGCCTGAAAACACCATCTCCACAGTGAAGCATGGTGGTAGCAGCATCATGTTGTGAGGATGGTTTTAATTGTCAGGAACTGGAAAACTGGTCAGGATTGAGGGCAAGATGAGGAAAACCTGTTTCAGTCTGCAAGACAACCTCAGACTGGGGCAGAGGGTCACCTTCCATCAGGATAATGACCCTAAACCAGGGCTGCCCAACTCTGTTACTGGAGAACTGTCCGGTAGGGTCTCTCTTCAAACCATAATTTAGCACACCTGCCCCTAAAAAGTAGCTGGATGAAAAGCTCAGTCAGGTTAGTCACAACTAAAGTTGAAGCCTACAGGACAGTAGATATCCAGGAATGGGGTGGGGCAGCTCTGCCCTAAACACACAGCTGAAGCTACACTGGAATGGTTTAAAACCAAGAAGCCCAGACCTCAACCTGAATGGGAATCTATGGAAAGACTTGAATATTTCTGTTCACCAACTGTCCCCATCCAACTTGACAGAAATTGAGCAATGTTGCCAGGAAGAATGGTCTAAAATGTCAGGATCCTGTGCAAAGCTGGTAAAGACTTACCCCAAAAGACTCACAGCTGTTATTGCAGCCAAAGTTGGTTCTACGAATTCCTGACTCAGTACAGAGAATAGTGAAGTGTGTAAGCAAAACATGTATTTTCTTTTTTTTTATTCACTTTTGTATCACAACAAAAAAGCGCATCTTCAAAGTTTTCGGTATGTTGTGTAAAACAAATGAGGAATACTTATGCAAGGCTCTGTACCTATTTTTATTCATGGATCTACTGCTAACACCACATAACATATTTCTTCTGTGTTTTTTACACATTTGATGCCAACAACATCTAAGTTATTTATCGTTCAATAGATTTTTTTCCCATTTAACTCTTTCTTGTTGTCTGAAAATTCCAGCCTCCATAATAACAAGACTAAATGTAAAAAAAATATATGATCATATTATTATTTTATCCATTAACTAACACACAGTAACTACATTTCAAAAGCTACTTTCAATACATTTTCTTAGACATTTCATGAGAAATATATACTGTAAGCAGAAATGGAGTTAGGAGGTTTATATTAAAGACATCAGCAATGAATTTCAATACACACAAGGACAAACGATTATAGCTTCTCACCAGTCTGTGGACAAACAGCGCTCACAGCAAAGAGCTGGCCATCTCCTCTCCAAGTCACCCTTGGCCTGCGGTCATCCCACGACATGGCTGGCTGCACCTCCTGTCACACAACAGCCTTCCTCAAACAATGTTCAACGGTTCATTTTAGAGTGTGAGGTGAATAACTAAGTCGCTCCGGATGAGAGTGGCTAAAAAATGACTCAAATGTAAATATGGATAAGGTTATAATACGATTTACCATGGTCTTCCTCTGGGCAGCATGCTTGCCCTCTGAGCCATGGAACTGGGTCTCTTTCTTCCCCCAGCCCACTGTGATAAATTTATCTGAAACACATTAGAAACAGTGTGGGTTAACCTTATGAATAGTGGCACATTCTGGAAGTAATATTTCTACAGTCTTAAAATGTCAAGTGATCAGTCTTACCTTCTCCAAAGTCATCCTGATTGATGCCAACTTCTATGATGGGTTCAAAGTCTTTAGTCATCATGATAATTGTGTCCTGACCTGAAAGAAAGAGAACAAAAACATTGAGAGACAGTAACTTGTAATGGCTTATGACAGAACCCAGAAAGAACTGGTGATATGTGAAAAGATCACAATCCAATCCAGTTGTGTGGTTGGTTTACTAACCCGTGGTAAGAGTGACAAGTTCCTGATCTGGGCTCCAGCTCATGGCTGACAGACCACTCTCCACGCTGCCCACGCACTCCAGCTAACAAAAGCACACATACATACCATCACACAGTTAGAAGATGGGGAGCAGTACAGACTTGTTATGGCTAACGTTAAAAATGCAATATGAAGTAATTTCAATGCACAGAGCTCCTTCTTGATACCTGGTTAGTGTTGATGTTGTAAAGGATTACGTCACCAGTCGCCGTAGCCACACACACGGACTCCTGGTCCGGTAAGTCCTGGATACCGACAACTGTCCCGCTGCCATCCTCTGGAAGGTAGTTATCAGCTGTCAACGACACCTCATTCACCACCTGAACATGACGAGTATAGGAATAGTTTAATAGTGTTGGTGACGGGCTACATATGACCCTGCAACCCGGGTGGGTGTCCGGGAACAGGACTGAATTACACTGGTATTCGTATACAACAGTAGTACCAGGCCAGCTCGTGGGTCCAACTCCGTTACGGAGTATTCTGAAGCGATGAGCACAGTGCCTGTGTCCGTCCGAACAGAGACACATTGCGGGGTGCCCGGGCCATGCAGATCGGTGCATAGAATACGCTTCAACAGCCGCAAGTTCCGCATCACACCTAACTACAAACTTGTTTACCGGCTTAACACAGATCGCAGCAAGGATCTAGCCAGGTTATTCTCTCCAAGTAGCAAGCCAGCAGAAATTAAGACACCTTTATTAACTTTGCGTGGAAAGACAAGCCTGTTCAATGTTACACGGATAACATACAATGTGTGAAAGATGTATCCTTCGAATAGCAGCAATAATACGTTTCTACAAACGACCCTGCCACCGGAAAAACACAACACACATGCTGCTGCTACGACGTCAAAAGTTGTTCACCTTTCAACCCTGACGTCACATGGTAATAACAGGATATCCCTATAACAGTGTCTCCCTCTAACTGTACGGAGGAAGATTGCATGAGTGGGTATGGATCTTAAATAATTGTTTGTAATGCAATACACAGAGCAGTAGTTTTGGTGTCTTTATCTTAAAAAAGATCTGCTAATTGAGATTGTAATTGGAAATTAGTATATGGATACACAGAAAATGAAACAAAGTTTATAACTGAATATATATTGTTAGTGGGTTAATTACTGCGAATGCATACACTGTAGATGTAGGTTAAATGTATACTGTCCATATTTTCAATGTAGTATAATTCATTTCGTAACGAAACAGAAAGATTTGTATTGACCGTCAATAAAAGGTCCATCCATCCATTTTCATCCGCTTATCCAGGATCGGGTCGCGGGGGCAGCAGCTCCAGCAGGCGACCCCAAACGTCGTTTTCCCGAGCCACATTGACCAGCACCGACTGGGAGATCCCGAGGCGTTCCCAGGCCAGGTTGGAGATATAATCTTGCCACCTAGTCCTGGGTCTTCCCCAAGGCCTCCTCCCAGCTGGACGTGCCTGGAACACCTCCCTAGGGATGCGCCCAGGGGGCATCCTTACCAGATGCCCAAACCACCTCAACTGGCTCCTTTCGACACAAAGGAGCAGCTGCTCTACTCTGAGATCCTCACGGATGACTGAGCTTCTCACCCTATCTCTAAGGGAGATGCCCGCCACCCTCCTGAGGAAACCCATTTCGGCCGCTTGTACCCTGGATCTCGTTCTTTCGGTCATGACCCAGCCTTCATGACCATAGGTGAGGGTAGGAAGAAAAACTCCCTGGTAGATTGAGAGCTTTGCCTTCTGGCTAAGCTCTCTTTTCGTCACAACGGTGCGATATATTGAGTGTAATACCACCCCCGCTGAGCCGATTCTCCAACCAATCTACCGCTCCATTGTCCCCTCACTCGCGAACAAGACCTTAAGGTATTTGAACTCCTTCACTTGGGGTAAGGACTCATTCCCTACCTGGAGTAGGCACTCCATTGGTTTCCTGCTAAGAACCATGGCCTCAGATTTAGAGGTGCTGATCCTCATCCCAGCCGCTTCACACTCGGCTGCGAACTGATCCAGTGAGTGCTGAAGGTCACAGGCCGATGATGCCATCAGGACCACATCATCCGCAAAAAGAAGCGTTGAGATCCTCAGCCCACCGAACTGCAACCCATCCCCACCCCAACTACGCCTCGATATCCTG
Source organism: Umbra pygmaea (assembly GCA_016801145.1). NCBI lineage: Eukaryota > Metazoa > Chordata > Actinopteri > Esociformes > Umbridae > Umbra > Umbra pygmaea. The sequence continues at coordinate 14,909 of JACXGM010015413.1, read as the reverse complement.
TCCATAAATACTACAAACAGGATTGGTGACAAAGCGCAGCCCTGGCGGAGACCAACCCTCACCTGAAACGAGTCCGACTTAATGCAGAGAACCCGGACACAGCTCTCGCTTTTGTCGTAAAGAGATTGGATGGCCCTAAGAAGGGACCCCCTCACCCCATACTCCCGCAGCACCTCCCACAGTATCTCCCAGGGGACCCGGTCTTATGCCTTCTCCAAATCCACAAAACACATGTAGACAGGATCGACATACTCCCAGGCCCCCTCCAGGATCCTTGCGAGAGTAAAGATATGGGCCCGGTTCCCCAAAATGTTCTTATCGCTAAGTAGTTCTTAACCTATAGGTTAAGGAATAGGTTAAGAACTACTTAGCGATCAGAATGTTTTGGGGAACCGGGCCCTGATCCGTTGTTCTACGACCAGGACAAAATCTGCATTGTTCCTTTTCGACCTGAGGTTCGACTATCGGCCGAACCCTCCTTTTCAGCACCTTAGAGTAGACTTTACCAGGGAGGCTGAGAAGTGTGATACCCCTGTAATTGGCACACACCTTTTTGAACAGGGGAACCACCACCCCAGTCTGCCACTCCTTTGGCACTGTCCCGGACTTCCATGCAATGTTGAAGAGGCATGTCAGCCAAGACAGCCCCTCCACACCCAGAGCTTTCAGCATTTCTGGATGGATCTCATCAATCCCTGGGCTTTGCCACTGGGGAGTTGTTTGACTACCTCAGTGACTTCCACCAGGGAAATTGACGACAATCCCCCATCATCCTCTAGCTCTGCCTCTGATATAGAGGACATAGTAGTTGGATTCAGGAGTTCCTCAAAGTGCTCCTTCCACCGCCCTATTACCTCCTCAGTTGAGGTCAACAAAGTCCCACCCTTACTGTATACAGCTTGGATGGTACCACGCTTTCCCCTTCTGAGGTGGCGGACGGTTTTCCAGAAGCACCAAGGCGCAGACCGAAAGTCCTTCTCCATGTCTTCTCCAAACTTTTCCCACACCCGCTGCTTTGCCTCTTTCACGGCAGAGGCTGCAGCCCTTCGGGCCCTTCGGTAACCCGCAGGCGACCCTCTCGTCCACCAGGGTAAACTCCAACGTAGTGGCGCTTAGCCGGGGGCTTGTGAGTATCCCTACACCCGCCCGGCGCCTCACACCCTGGGCAACTCCGGAGAAGAAAAGAATCCAACCCCTATCCAGGAGAATGGTTCCAGAACCGGCTCCTTCCCCCACAGAGAGGTGACATTCCTTGTCCCCAGAGCAATAAAAATAAGTAAATTATTTAAATAAAAAGTATTCAATAAAAAGTTATTAATTTAAACTTTTTTGGAGTGAGAACAGTTTTCCTGAAATTACGAAATGAAAATACGAGGATTAACCATAGGGGTGGTGGGTCTGCGGTGCTGCGGATTATGTGCTTAATTTAGTTTAATACATTTCATAACGGCTGCGGTAACCTCAGCTTGTTTGAGTGCGAGATGTTTCTGGAAATGACAAAACGGAAGTTGGAGGGTTAGCCGTAGGTGCTGGGTTAGCTGTAGGTGCTGGGTTAGCCGTAGGTGCTGGGTTAGCCATAGGTGCTGGGTTAGCCACTGGTGATGCATGCGGGGCTGCAGCTGGATGATATAGAATTGCATGACAAAGTCTGCAACTAAAAATTATTGTAGTGTGTTACGTCCCCCAGTATCAGTACCAGTAATTCTATGTGCCCTGATCTGTGTTGGTGTACTCTGTGCTGTGTTTCTGTCCTGTCTGTGTGTTTGTTCCCTTCAGTTTGTGTCTCCCACAGGTGATGTAGATTACTTCTACTCAGGGGCGTTTCTAGGCATAGGCAACCTAGGCGGTCGCCTAGGGCGCCATCTCCCCCTCCCCAACCTTAAAAAATATGTATAATTTATATGGGGGCAATCAGTCTTTATGTATTTTTACTTTAATTATTATAAAAATAAAACTCCAGATTTATTTATTTGTTATGAGAGACATGGTATTGACGACTCAAGAGATGGTGTTGTCACAGGACAGGTGTAGACCATAGAAATGGTGATGTAGTATTGGCTTGAACTTTTTCTCAAATCTGTCCTTGCTTGTTTGTTTTTTAGGCTACGATATGGTAAGTGTTTATAAATGTCTGTTAAAAATAATAATAATAGCCTAACAATGCAGTACATTACAATGTAGCACTAGTTACATTTACAATGTTTGCCATCGAGTAAGTTTAACCTGTCTTCGGCGATGGATGAAATACAAAGGGTTACGTCAGGACCAGTGACTCTATATTCTACGGTCAGAACTCGGGAGACTGAACAGAAAAATAAAGGTAAACACTGCTCAGAGACTTATTAGTCGACATGGTCACTCACTACAATTGACATTTTTTAGAGGCCCATTTACGATATTGGTCAATAACAAAAGTTAATCTCAATAATTTGTTATATACCCTTTGTTGGCAATGGCAGAGGTCAAATGTTTTATGTAAGTCTTCACAAGGTTTTCACACACTGTTGTTAGTATTTTGGCCCATTCCTCCATGCAGATCTCCTCTAGAGCAGTGATGTTTTGGGGCTAACGCTAGGCAACACAGACTTTCAACTCCCTCTAAAGATTTTTTATGGGGTTGAGATCTGGTGACTGGCTAGGCCACTCCAGGACCTTGAAATGCTTCTTACAAAGCCACTCCTTCATTGTCTGGGCAGTGTGTTTGCGATCATTGTCATGCTGAAAGTTTCATCTTCAATGCCCTTGCTGATGGAAGGAGGTTTTCATTCAAAATCTCACGATACATGGCCCCATTCATTCTTTCCTTTACAAGGATCAGTCGTCATGGTCCCTTTGCAGAAAAGCAGGCCCAAAGCATGATCTTTACACCCCATGCATCACAGTAGGTATGGTGTTCTTTGGATGCAACTCAGCATTCTTTCTCCTTCAAACACGACGAGTTGAGTTTTTACCAAAAAGTTCCAAATGCTCTCTAGCAAACCTCAGACCGGCCTGGACATGTACTGGCTTAAGCATGGGGACAGGTCTGGCACTGCAGGATTTGAGTCCCTGGCGGCGTAGTGTGTTACTGATGGTAGCCTTTGTTACTTTGGTCCCAGCTCTCTGCAGGTAATTCACTTGGTCACCACATGTGATTCTGGGATTTTTGCTTACCGTTCTTGTGATCATTTTGACCCCACGGGGTGAGATCTTGCGTGGAGACCCAGATCGAGGGAGATTTTCTTATAATTGCTCCCACGGTTTATTTCTTCACACCAAGCTGCTTACCTATTGCAGATTCAGTCTTCCCAGCCTGGTGCAGGTCTACAATGTTGTTTCTGGTGTCCTTTGACAGCTCTTTGGTCTTGGCCATAGTGGAGTTTGAAGTGTGATTGTTTGAGGTTGTGGACAGGTGTCTTTTATACTGATAACAAGTTCAACAGAGGAGCCTCTTAAAGAAGAAGTTACAGGTCTGAGAGAGCCAGAAGTCTTGCTTGTTTGTAGGTGACCAAGTACTTATTTTTCCACCATAATTTACCAATACATTCATTTAAATCCTACAATGTGATTTTCTGGATTTTTTTTCTCATTTTGTCTCTCATAGTTGAAGTGTACCTATGATGAAAATTACAGGCCTCTCTCATCTTTTTAAGTGGGAAAACCTGCACAGTTGGTGGCTGACTAAATACTTTTTTGCCCCACTGTATATACAGTACGGCTCTGTCTGATAGGTGCATACACCGCCACCTACTGTCAGGCCATTGAGATATGTTAGCGCAGCTAGTGAATCCGCGACTTGCCGCAAGTCAGTTTAATGCAGAAGTAGGCCGTTAGAGCTTTGCACTGGAATGGTACACAACAAAATGGCTGCTTCTCCGACCATTCTGCTACATTGATTTGAATGGCATTTCTAATCATTCCATTTCTATGCTGTGGACGCTGGGTGAGTGACGTCAGATATTCTGACTACATATAATTACCACACTACACAGAAATGCCAGAAACTCAACCATGCCTACCACTAATATATCCTTATCAACCACACGCTCATGCTTACACGTCTCGGATAACACCACCTTGTGAACACCCAGGCCTTCCTCCGACACCGGGCCTGCACCCCTAAGAAATGGAAATACATTTCTGCCCTCTGCACACAGCAGCCACATGGCCCATAGTGATGCAGATTCATTGCCAATAATCACTTATCACTGACTCCTCCCCCTCTTATCCGGTCCAGTCCAATCACCATCCATCCCATCATGCCCTTTTGAACAGGATTTAATTTGTCCCAGGAGCTCACTCTGTTAGCACTGCTAGTTATATGTTTGGGTTTAGTGTGTTATTTGAGTGAGAGCTTTGTTTGTGTATTAGAGTGTAAGTCAGTAGGCCTATTTAGACAGTGGAATTAGTGCTAGTTTGTCTTTGTGTCAGTATTGTGTATAGTCAGTATTTTTTTCATTACCATTACTATTGTTTACTATAATTGTTACTATATTCATTATTTCTACTAAGTTCTTCCCAGGGAGGACGGGAACACTTGGAAGTGTTAGGCAAGCTGTCCATGGACATACATCTCCTGCAGGGTAACTCCATTGTCTAAACACACCAGGTTAGATCTGTGCGGTCCAACCCCTGTAATTTTGGTTAGGGCACCTGAATCACAGTTTAGTTTGTGGTGTATGTTAGGCAATTCGGACAGGTTAATAATATTATTTCATTGATTTGGACCGCACATCCTCTCCTCCCAACCATTTTTGCAGTGGCTAAATAAACGCCCTTTGCGAAACTGTACTACCTTGTTCTCTGTGTCATTGCTTGCACCCACGACTCCATACCTGTCGCTAGTCGCAGGGTGTCCTTGGACAGTGGGTTTGACATCCCCTCACGGGGAGCGGTGCATAACAGGGTGGATGAATAATAGCTGCCTTAAAGATGCCTTCTGCGATTTTGGGCGATATTTAGGCCTCTGGGTTCTACAAAATGTGAATATAGGTGCTGTTGGGCTGAAACGGGTCCCCGCTTGGGACATAATATATTTCTCTGAAGTGTTTAGGTTTGTATTTTTTCTCTTTTTCTACTGGGTCTAGAAGTTGTGCCTGCTCTACAAACTCATTAGATGTTATCATAAAGCTCTAGTTTGATTGACAGCTCTGTCAACAGTACTTCCTTCTACTTTAGCACATACTTCACACATTTTTGGGGGATTTCCTGCCTTACGTAAGGGAATGCCTGCAATAGCCATGAGAAACACCATTGGGTTTCAAGCTAAATATGCTAAGACAATGATTCTACATAGATTGTGCATATAATATAAACAATATACTGCACATCCGGACTAAAATGGGGGACCTAAAAATAGTTTTGCAATTACAAAAATTGCGAACTGTAGCTTTATCGGGTAACTTTTACAAATATTTGTCTTTTTATTTTACAGTTTAATCATATCCAAAGTGATATGCAAGGACATACACTTGGATCAACTTAGGGTGAATTGCTTTGCTTTAGGGGAACAATGAAATTTGGGAAAGTTGGGAATCAAACCAGCAACCTTCAGACTACAAGTCTGACTCCCTAATTTGACATGTTTTAAAATTAGTTATGGTGGTGAATAACATTCATTTCATCTTCATTTTGACAGTTTTTTGCTAATTTTACATTTTAGTAATATAGCTGAGCTCTAATCCAGAGCAACCTTTCATACAGGGACATTCCCCTGGAGCAACTTAGGGTAAAGTGCCTTGCCCAAGGATGCAACAACATTTGTCACTGTTGGGAATTGAACCAACAACCTTCCGATTATCAGTCTGACTCCCTAACCACTGAGCCACTGTGTCAGATTTAGTTTTTTAATATATAAATTCAAGGCCTTTTCTGCCTCTAAGCATAACACCAGTATTCTGCTGAACACAAAAGATTACTTCATAGGTTCGGAATAATCAGAACCTTCTGAATAAAAGCCATATCAAAGTGTATAATTTATTAATTAGTAATAAATAATTTATTAATAGTGAACTCTAAACAAACCAGATTGTATGATGTTTTAAGCATGTACAAAGAGAGAGTAATAAGAAGAAGAAAAATTGTTTTGAAAAAAAAGTTTTATGAACAATGTTTAAACACAGGGTGTTTCTGGACAATCTTGCACCCTATGCGAGATCTCTAAATGTCGCCTCCCCTTTCTCTTATTGTTGACTGTTTTGACAAGTTATTGTTATTACCCAACTTAAATGTACAATAACTCACTGCTTAATGAATGATAAATCTATTTAAAAGTTGTATCTTTCTGAACTTGTAAAATCTTTGTTTCTCACCTGACTGACCTTCAGCAGATCTGCCAGCCCCACCTCTCTTGAATAACTTTATTATAGCCAGAGCTTCATGTTCAGGAATTAATGGATAATTAATATCATTATGATCATCACTAATGTTATGGTTTCACAAAGATTAATTGTTTAGAAACATCACATATGGCTACTTTGATATGATTGTTTTGTTTGAGCTCAATAACATAATTTCTGTCTCACCTACCCTTCACCCTCGCTGCCAGTGCCAGTGGAGTTTATTTACATCACCCAGGTTAGCCCTAAACAGTGCCGGCCCAAGCCTTTTGGGGGCCCTAAGCAGAATTTGAAGCCCAGGGGGCCCCAAGCTGCTGCTTAGTTCACTTATGTCTAGGGCCGGCCCTGGCCCTAAAGTTAGCTAACATTTGCAAATAACGTTACCTTGATAGCTAGCTGGCTTATGGACTAATGAAAAAGTAATTATTGTAAATTACTTTTTAATTTGTAAATAAGGCTTGTAAATAATCTATCTATCTTTTATTCACAATTTGTACAGTGTCACAACTTTTTTGGAATCGGGTTTGTATATAGCGAATTGTCATAAGTAATTTCACGGATCAAAAACAATTGATTTAAAATAATGAGTTAGTGTTATTTGTTTTATTTTTACAATAATTAAAACTACATACAAACTGATTGCATATATATATACTGTATATATATGTTTTAATCCTTGGCACTATGTTGATATTTTGGTCTCTGAAAGGTTCATCATTTGTCTTACAGTGAAGTACTTTATGGTTTTAGAGACAACCTTTTGAGACAATGATTTTCATGCATAATATCAATGAGAGCCAAAAAATACAAAAACATATGTTTTATTTTCAATTTATTATTGTAGAATGCATGTAAACTATGAAGAATCCATGTTGGCATGTCCCCAGGCTATGGCAACCACTTGAAAAATTTTTGGGGAATATACAAATATGTCAGAAATAACTACTTTGTTGCAGAAATATTATTTTTTCATTTTCACTTCCTACTTCTTGTCTGTAAGTTTCTTAGAAAAACAAAATTGAGACAGAGAAGTACCCACATTTGAGACTTGATATCTCCAGCTGTGATAAATCCACATGGCCGAGCTACCACACTCATGCTTTGCAGCAAAACCCCACTTTCAGGGGTACCAACCGTTTCAGGAGATATGACGCTTTGATGCCCCCAGACGTCAATGCACCTTGAAGTTAAGGGTGGGTGGGGGGCACCCAATCGGCAACCGCCTAGGTTGTATATAGACTAATCCGGTGCGCGATTTGTCTATGATGCCTTCTGTTGGTGGCGCCATTATTGACAACTTGATAACATACATAACAGCTGACAGTGACAGCTAGGTTACAGCAGGCGACAGTCACAGTGAACCCTATGGCAAACCAAATTTGGGTTGACGATGTCAGGCAGTGCCCCCCAGTTACGTAGCATATTAATGACCATGTTAACTTTGTTTTTCTTATTTTCGGTTAATGCCTAGGTTGCCTATGCCTAGAAACGCCTCTGCTTAATGTTACTGTAATACAGATACACTTTAGAATAATGGAAAAGGTAGCAGAGCGGGACCAAAGCAAAGAAAAAGTAAATCTTGCCTATATGCACACCTGATATGCATTCTCATTCCTAGGGTTAGACAAAAGAAATCACAGTAGGATAAAATGTATTCTTGATATAACAAGGCACTGCAAGTGGGCTGATAAAGACAGCATATCTGTTGAAAAATTGGTGGGAATACATTTGTATGCATTGGAGTGTAGTGAGCGTGTGGAGGTTTTTCGTTTATTTTACAATGTACACAATTGGGCTACTCACAACTAAACAGTTAAGAACAACTCAACAGAAGAGAGGAAGCAGAAAATAAAAAGCAATACAACATTTCACCACTTACATTTTTACAACCCCATACACAGAACTCTCTTTCCAACTCTCTTAAAAAATTACTGTCTCTCTCAAACAAAATATCTCTCTTTCAAAACAAACTGTATCACACCAAAACAATCTCTCTCACAAAAAGTAAGTGTTTAAATTGCAGGATATGGCCTCTGATTGACCAACTACAGCACAGAAACAGAGTTTCTATTACAAGTTGGCCACACCCACAGATGGGCAGGAACCAGTTGATCTGGTCTAACAGGAACACCTGGGAGAAACATAGAGAGGGACAGGAAGTCAAAAACAAAGAGCAAACAAGAAGTACACAAACACGGTGACAAGGCAAGGGGCAAGTTATATTGTCCATGTATCAGTGATTCCCCTTAACACTAAAAACCTTCAGTTCTATCAAAAAACTAATTGCCGCTTTAATAACTCACAAGACTTGCGAGACAGGTAAAAGACCAGATGGTACAAACAGTAAATTGTGAAAAGGAAGATATTTCTGATTCCCTAAAGGAAAATGAGAAATCAACCTTACACATTCTATTGTTATTGCACTGCCACTTTGTATACCAAATGATGTACCTCTCTAATTGACACCTAATTTGCACAAACTGTACATATACTTCCTATCTCTTAAGTATCTGTATTTTTGTGTACTGAATGTGTAACATTATGTTGTCTTGCACTTTATCTTGGCCAGGTTGCTGTTGCAAATGAAAATCTGCTGTCAATCGGCCCACCTGGTTAAATAAAGGTGAAATTAAATAAATTAAACTCAAGAGAATACAGTTTTAGACTGTCAGATGGCTCAATGTTTAGGGAGTCATATTTGTAATCCATTGGTTAACGTTTCAATTCCCGATTCTGCCAAATGTTGTTGTTGTAGGGCAAGGCACTTTACCCTAAGTTGCTCCAAGGGGAATGTCCCTGTATTCACTGTACAGTAAGTTGCTCTGGATAAGAGTGTCTGCTAAAATATATTTTGAATATAAAAACATAAGTTCTCCTCTTCAACTAAGCCCTGTGTACAGCAACTTATAAAAACAATTGTTTTTTTACTTCAAAAATGAGTAGAAAAGTATAACATGTTAGAATTGTCCAAAATATTTACTCTAGCTTGAGATTTACTTTATACCGCATTCCAAGAAGAAAGTGGTAGAAAAAATATTTTTCCCTAACTTTGAATGAACCCAAGGTATCTCTAAGCCCAACTAATCTTGTAACGTTCATCTAACCAAATCCCACAGAGGGAACAGGTTTAATAACAGAACCATTAAGGTTACTAACTTGAGTTAATCATAACATTTATTTTGGGACTGATCTATCGGAATTTTATAGAAGTGGAAATTCAGACTGGAGATATGCAAATGCCTGAGCAAAGGATGGAGCCACAGTGTACAGAACTGTTATTAGCATAAAAGTGAAGTGTACAGTTTCTGTTAAAGGTGCTATATGTAAAACGGACAGCCAGTATTAAAAAATGGGTACTACAGTTCAAATTCAAAATACCTGAGTTGTATCCCTCCACCCCCTCCTCCCCAGAATCGAAACTAACGTGACGAAGAAGATCAGTGCAATCAAGCGAACCGTGTTTTACTACGTCTATGGTACCGTTTAGAAACATACAGAGTTTTTTTAGGTTGTGTATGGGCAGTTGATAATAACACACAGGCCAAAACATTAACATAAATTCCGTCACGGAACGTACTTTTCCAAAAGAAAAAATACTGACATTAGCATTGTTTTCAGAAAATATAGTATTTCAGCTTAACATGTTTCCTTAATATCTGATGAGGCATTGGCATCATTTTTGGATTTATTACAGTACATGTATTACATATAGCACCTTTAACGTTACAGATATCCTTTATATGAGTAAACAACAAGGACCCAGTGCCGAACCCTGAAGAACTCCCTTTTGGACTATTAGGAAGTTAGACTCAAAACAATGTGTTATGGCCTGGTTTCTATCATTAAGATCATGTAGAAACCACAAGCATTAAAATGGGATTTAAATGGGATGATATACTATATGAAACGCTTTTGACAGGTCAATAAATAAAGCCACACATTTAGTTTACATATCTAATGATTTGGCAAAATCATTTACATCCATTGCTGTAGAAGTAATAGTACTATGCCTAAGGAGCTACATTTGTGTATATCACAAACTAAACTTTTTGCTTTGCAAACAAAACTATTATTTTCAAACGCAAAACACATTGCTTAATCAAATATTATATAGTTGAAAACAACATTTACACTGTTACACAAGCTGTACACTCACTACTTAAGGCAAAGTGTAATTTCTTCAGTGTTGTCACATGAAAAGTCATAATCATATATTTACCGAGTTGTGAGGGGTGTACTCACTTTTGTGAGATACTTTATATAAAAAGCAACAAGAACAAAATAATTTGGTAATTTTGTGTAAAAGTGTTTTTACAAGTAGAAAAGATTTGCTTTCAAGTAAGCAATTTTTGCTTGCAAAACGAAAACCTTTTCTTGCAAAACATTTTTTTTCAATGAAATCTTGACCCCATTCCTGTAGGATACCCCTAGTCAACACAGCAGAAAGTCAGACCATCATTGAACATGACTTTTTAGGTTCAAACGAAGGAACTACCATATTGGATATCCAGGGGTTATACAAATTATGGACAGTAGAATAGAAAAATAATTTCACAATGTCAAACTAGCAACAAATGAATATCATGGATAAAATAATAATGTGTATTTTCGGAAATTGGTTATATTGACCCTATTCTTCCTGTCTTCAGTAAAAACCATACAATTATGGTAAAAACAAATATATACAAAATATATTTTCAAAATATATCAATTCGGGCTTATATTTTTTTTTTTGCAAAATTAAAGCATATAGCCATTGATGCATACAGACCGCTTATGAATCCCGCCTCTGATCATTTTGGAGTCATTTGTAACACCGGCAGTTCAATTGAACAATAGCGACTCTCGGGTCAGTAAAAAGAGTCGTTCAAAATGAACGAATCGCTCGCGAACAGCATACTCCCTTTTTCTTGTGCAAGTTATGTCTGTAGAGTGGAAGTCACGTTATGTCTGAGTTTAGTTTTAATCTAACATAGAAAACCCCAAGCAAGCATGGACTGACTATTTTTCTATTGTTGAAACATGTTGAGTTGAGTTTTTAGCGCGCCGACGCCCATTTATTCGGAGCTAGGTCTAATTGGAATCAGCATATTATCGCACTAAATGGTACTTTCTTTTACATTATAGCTATTGCTTGGACCTCTGGATACTGTTGCTGCCGTTTCGAGATCTTTCATTTAGAAAAGTATTCCATGATTACTTTGAGAAAACGAGCAAAACGAGTAAGTTGCGTACATTCTGGTATTTTGACATTTGACAATAATGACAGGTTATAATGTTTGACATGTCAAATTGGCAAATTTGTTTGTGCGTTACGCTTTAAAAACGTGTTAGAAATTAAATCTATAAAAATATTTTTTTTTTACTACGTTAGCCTACTATAAATACAACTAGGCTATTTGATTAGCTTTATATAAATACAATATTACCATATCCCAGATAGCAAAACATGATTGATATTTTCGTTTGCCAATTATGCTGCATAATAACATTTGAAACGCCATTCTAGTGGATTATCCAGTCGTGTAAATTATGGCAAATTTTCACTTTCCACTTACGAATAATTATTTATTTATTTTAAAGCATAAAAAGAAAAGAAACATAAACTATGCAAGAAGCACCTTGGTATTAACACGTGCATCAGGAACACATTATATGCCAGAATTTCTGGAAAACTATTTTCGGGGGAAGAGAAAAACAATCTTTAAATCAGTACAGATTTTGACATTTATACTGTATCATTGACAGACTGATCCTTAAAATACATTATCAAGTTGCTGTAGGTTCTGTCAAGATCTTTCGGCAAAGGAATGCAGATGTTCAACCAACCTTAAAAACTCTCAATAGTTTCATTTTCGTACTTCATGAACTCCCACTGCTAGTTCCAGTGGATTCTTTGCATTTTCACAATTCTGAGTTATTAAATACATGTTTTTGTTAAGCGAAGTAATGCACCAATTCGACACCAGTTGATGTACCTACGGTGATCTGTGTGAATATAAACAAGTGTTTAATTGGACAAGACTAATATTGCTCTAACACATTATGTGTAAAATATTGCAATTAATGTGTTAAAACATACTTTTTTAAACATAGAGCACACAGAGGAGATTGGGTAAATAGTAAAACGTCATGTCTTCCCTCAATTGACACAATGTGTTGTTTTTAAAACATGTTCTAAGATTGAAGAAAATAATGTGTAGAGATTGACACGAGAGTTGGTCGGCGGGAAAGATTGCAGGGACAGTAATTATATTATTCACCAACTTGAGAAAAATGCACTATTACACCTTCAGTGGTGCTCACTGTGATCCCATTGTGAAGACCTCATTTCCTATGTCAAGTCTCCAACTAGCTAAATATAGCTCTCCGACCTCTCCATTGTATACTGTCATTGTTTGCTTTGTTTTGACTTTTTTCTCCTCAGTTTGATGGAGATAGAGGGCCCAAAAGGAAATCCCAGCGCTGTCCCGTCTCACTCACTTCCTCCCCAAGCAGAGGCGGTGACCCCAGCGGATGATGATAACTGTACCACAACACCAGGGAGCTCTAAAGAGACATCTGCACACACAAACAGCATGGGCCAGCTCAGCCAAGAAGACATTGAGAAGGAGCGGGTCCCGGCAAACAGTGTTACTAAAGAAAACGTCCAGAAACAAGCTCACTTCAGTCAATCAAGCGCCACAGACAACGAAGCGCAGCAGCAACCCGTAGAAAACGGGTCATCTGGGAAACTCTGTGGGTACCTTCTTAAACAAGGAGGCCCCCTAAAGACGTGGAAGTCACGCTGGTTCAGGTATGAGGAAAACAAGAGCCAGTTGTTTTATTACAGGACAGCGCAGGATGTAAACCCCCTGGGTAGGGTCGAACTGTGCTGTGCCACGTTTGGGTACCCCCTCCAAGGAGAGCTAGGGACATTTCACATCCAGACCCCCGAACGCACCGTCATCCTCAAGGTATGTTTTATTTAATACTTAAATGAAGGGATTTTGAAATCTAAACTCTACTATTGGCACTTTTTATTGGTTTGTTAATTGATTCTGATTAATTATATATGAATAGTGGTTGGACAGATATTCCCTGATTTAGAGGGTAATCTAATTTGGGATCATGACGTTTTTTGTTGGTTTATCCCAAAATATTGTCGTGAGTGTCGTCAACATTTTCTGATGGTGACTTTTTGAGTGAAGAGATGGTACAGATTGGTACAGAGGTCAAGAAAGAAATGTGGTGAGAGTGCTGCTCCACCTCCCTCACCATACTGATCCAGCCCAATGGCTCACACAGCTGTGGAGCTATTTCTGACAGTTAACAACATGTCCTTTTTGAGCTGCATCCTGACAGATGAACGGGAGTCCTTATTAATACAAAACGAGCATAGAGCTCATGTATTGTTTCATAGTGTTAATGTAATACACATGCGCTCTTATGCACAGTGCATTTCCTGTGTACTGTAGCTGTGTTGGTGGACCATGAGGCTTAAACTGGCAGGCTTGAGTGTTCTTATTTCTAAGTAAGAAAAATTATGTAAAATGTATGCACTTAAGTGTGCAGTTATTACAGAAGGTCCCTCTGTTGATTTCTGATAAAAAAAGATACTGAACTATTTCAAAAATCAAAACAGGTATTGGAAACAGTCCCGGCCCGAGCCTTTTGGGGGCCCTAAGCAGAATTTGATTTGGGGGGCCCCTCCTACCACGCGGAGTCACCTGTGCACTTGATTTGGGGCCCCCTGGTGGCCAGGGGGCCCCAAGCAGCCGCTTAGTTCGATTGTGCCTGGGGCCGGCCCTGATTGCAAATATAGTATGTGTATACAGTATATTACCTATTATTATGTAGGTACATCCATATTATCTCTATGTACATTAGTCTGATTGTGGCGTCTGTGTTGCAGGCTGCTAACCAGGCAGTCATGATGTTCTGGCTCCAACAGCTACAGCTAAAGAGGTGGCAGCACCGAGACCAGCTGACAGGAGAGTCCACACGGCACTGCGCTGACTCTCTAAATGGAGAGGAACAGGGAGTGTTACCCACCAGCCTCCCAGGTACAGGGGTACACAGGGTCCCCAGACACTGACCAATATTATGGTTTACGACAGAAATCATGTAGAGACAGACAAGGCAACCAGACTGAAGAAATAAGCAGTTGGTATACTGTAGCATGTAGTACCATGGGTGGTGAGTGGCTTTGTACACCATGGAAAGGTTTGAGAGTAATTGAACACATAAGAAAAGAATATACACTGTGCACAATTATACATTTGATTACTGAACAATAACAGTGCTCTCAGTCAATCCAAAATGTAAATAAACCTCAAACCTGGATATTTAAGAAAGTAAAAGTGAGGTTTTGGCTTCTTTTAGAGAATATCTACAGGTCCTTCTCAAGAAATTAACATATTGTAATAAAGTTCATTATTTTCCATAATGTAATGATAAAAATTAAACTTTCATATATTTTAGATTCATTGCACACCAACTGAAATATTTCAGGTCATTTATTGTTTTAATACTGATGATTTTGGCATACAGCTCATGAAAACCCAAAATTCCTATCTCAAAGAATTAGCATATTTCATCTGACCAATAAAA
>JACXGM010015412.1:6129-21416 GCA_016801145.1 Umbra pygmaea | reverse complement strand
GTTTGACCTGTTGGTGTAGAGCTTTAGGCAGTGTGTATTTGTGAGAGGTTTGAAACTCCTCCATCATTTCTTTCACCAGGGCTCCATCTTTACCAGACAAAAGCCAGAACACACGTTCCATGTTATACGGGTCCTGGAGGGGAGTAAACAGAGTTAGCCTAAGTGTACATACACACTCATGCACACACACACGCACACACATACACACACACACATAGGGTGGCAAGCAATCACAAACATCACCTGAATGTCTATAGCCGGGGCCAAGGTCTGCTTGACATTGGTTGCCATGGAAAAGTCGCCACTCTGCACCGTCCTGTGCACTATATCATTAGCATTCGTCATGGCAACCAGGCGCAGTGGTATCCCCATCTGCTTCACAATGCAGCCGGCTGACCGAGGGAACAGAGTGACGGACAAAGAATGAACAGCGTTAAGAAACATGGGCTTTGTTCCAGTACATTTCAATTCCTTAGCAATGCTCATATTTATTCAAAGGCTGAAACAAGGCATGTGAGCTAAAGGATTTTGTAGAAATGTACAATGTCAAGATATTTATGATCTAAACAATCCTTAAGAAATGTGACCAAGTAGTTGAAACACTGTGGTATGGTCATATGACTCACCGGCGATATTCCCTGCCCCTCCCGTGGGGACTACCATCTCCAGGATAGGTGGGGCTCCCCCTGACTCCGCCCACTCCGGCACACTCACATGCAGGTATGCGTAGAGGAAGTGTGCCAGCTGCACCATGACACGAGACCAGTTGACTGAATTGAGACTCATCAGGCAATGTTGTTTCACCAGCTTCTGATCAGAAAACAGTCGACGGATTGGCACATCGATGTCATCCGAACTGCCATCTGCTATGGGTGCAAAGGAGAACAATTAGGGTGATGTTGTCACAGTTAAGGGTTATGGAAATACTATTAAGGTTGCCATTTCCTTAGAGTGTTTGACTTTTTCCTTCATATTTATTCCATCTCTCACTTTAGTCTGTTTAGATGCAGACCCCTCATAATGTTGGTCCGTCTCTAACCTGCAAACACATGGATATTGTCATCCAGGCATGTGATCATCTGTTTCTCCTGCACAGGGGTTACGCGGCCCCAGGGGTATACCACCACCAGATCAACCCCACTGAGGCCTCTTGCACTCTGGATGGCAGAACCACCTGTGTCACCGGATGTGCCTGGGAAGCATATGAGAAAACATCTAGGTAGGACTGTATTCAGATGAGCATACGAATAATAAGCAGTAAAATACAATTGCAAACGCTGCCCAAAGTGGCCTTTCATACCAACTATAACAATGGCGCGCCGGCTCTCCTTGTGCAGGAAGTAATCGAGGAACCGCACGGTGCAGGTCATGGCCAGGTCCTTGAAGGCCATGGTCTCTCCATGGAAGAGCTCCAGCACACACAACTCCCCCTTCAGTCTGGCCAGACTTACCACCCCTGGCAATGAGAACCCAGACAGGGCTGCGCTCACCAAGCCTGTGGAGGGAAGAGAGGGTGAGGAAACGAGAGGAAGTAAGTTAGAGTCAGGAAACAAAGGGGGAGGGGCTGCACGAGCTATTCTCAAAGCATACCTCAACATGTCACACAACATGTTAGTCATTTAGCTTTTATCCAAAGCAACTTACAGTGATTTATTGGGGGTAGAGTGCCTTGCTCAAGGACACAAGGACACAATGACATTTGGCACAGCTGGGAATCGAACTGGAAACCTTCCGACTACAAGTCTGACTCCCTAACCACTGAGCCAGCTGACCTCCCCAGTCCTCCAGGTCACTCACCCTCCAGATCTGCTGCAGGGATCAGCTCTGTAGGAATGAACATGGAGCAGACCTCCGTCACCAGCTGGGGGTAGGACAGGGACTTCCAGGACCTCAGAGTTTCCGGGCTCAGGGTAGGTATCGTCTCAGGCATGAACATACCCCCGTCAGGAGCGTATCCAGAGAACAGCACATCCCGAAAGTTCCAGCCCTGGACTCCACCACGTGTGCTGCAGTACCGCATTGCTAACAACTGTTGCTGGTTAAAATAGGAACATGACGACAAAATATCAGAATCACTAAATGCTTTAGGGTATGGTTCCGTCATTGTTATAGCATTTTATTTTTTCACTTTTTGGGTGGTGGGGGTCCCCATTTTTCTCCCGTCTTAATTCCCACTGACCCTGCCTTGTTGGCAGCTCCATGGACAGATGAGGGAGGGCGAGGGGCACGCACATGGTTCATTCAGCCACATGTCGCAGAGCCGGACAATTCTTTTCACACTGTTCATCAAACACGGAAGCCTTTAGTCAATCATGTACCGAATGATTACGCTCACCAACTATACGTCCGTGATTTAATTTACAGGCGCCCGACCTGCATACGAGGAGTCACTGGAGAGCGACGTGGCAAGGTAGATGAACCCAAATCCCAGGCAGCGCAATGCCAATTCGCATTAAGATGGGAATATGATTTCCTACACTGTTCAGTGCTTATATTGCCATTTGAACAGGTATTTGCAATAAGGAAATAACAAGTTGTGCTTCCACAGTGTTTGTAAATGGGTATCTGCCAGACCATCTTTGATATAAATTAAACACTAGGCTGTGCTTTTGTAACAAAGCACTGCATAGTTTAGGGAAATATTGCCCAATATACATATTTTTTTCTTATTATTAAACTATCAAGAAGTACAGTTTTCACAAGATTTTGTAAGCTGTTCACTTGAAAGAGAAGGTACATGCACAGTGATGGAAAAGAATATTTGATATCCTGGCGATTTTGTACGTTTGCCCACTGACAAACAAATGATAAGTTTATCATTTTATTGGTAGGTTTATTTGAACAGAATAACAACAACAAAAATCCATAAAAACACATTTCAAACGAGTTCTTAATTGATTTGCATTACAATGATTAAAATAAGTATTTGATCCCCTCTCAATCAGTAAGATTCCTGACTCCCAGGTGCCTCTTATACAGGTAATGAGCTGATATTAGGGACACTCCCTTAAAGGGAGTGCTGCTAATGTCTGGATGTTACCTGTATAAAACACACCTCTCCACAGAAGCAAGCAATCTCCACCATGGCAAAGACCAAAGAGCTGTCCAAGGATGGAGGATAGTAGACCTACACAAGGCTGGAATGGGTTACAAGACCATTGCCAAGCAGCTTGGTGAGAAGGTGACAACAGTTGGTGGAATCATTCGCAAATGGAAGAAACACAAAATAACTGTCAATCTCAGATGGGTATTCCAGCATGACAATGACCCAAAACACACAGCCAAGTCAACAAAGGAGTGGCCTCCTTCCTGTAGAAGGAGCTGAAAGTTTGAGTTGCCAAACGTCAGCCTCAAAAACTTGATGACTTGGAGAGGCTCTGCAAAGAGGAGTGGGACAAAATCCCTTTTGAGATGTTTGAAAACCTGGTGACCAACTAGAGGAAACTTCTGAACTCTGTGATTGCCACCAAGTACTAAATCATGTTTTGCCAAGGGGTCAAATACTTATTTCACTTAGTGTAATGCAAATCAATTAATAACTTTTTTGAAATGTGTTTTTCTGGATTTTTTTTCTCTCACTGTTCAAATAAACCTATCATTAAAATTATAGACAGATAATTTCTTTGTCAGTGGGTAAGCGTACAAAATCAGCAGGGGATCAAATAATTTTCCCTCTATACACTACCAGATATTGAGAGTGGAATTATGAGCTATCAGTTTACGACAGACTTATAAACAACAGCCCCCCAAAAATATAGCCTACTGGTTTGCTTACAAATAGTACAGTAAGTGGATTGCAAGGTTTTGACTTATATCGGTTTGGAAATATTTTATTCCATAGTCCTGATTCCGAATACCTTGATAGTGACTCCAGAATTGAAGAAAGAAATTGGGAAAACTACTGCACAATCCAGTTGTGCAAAGCAATTAAAAACTTACCCAAGAAGACTCGGTGATGTAAATATTCCAAATGTGCTTCTATCCTGTATTGACAAATGGGAGTGAATAATTATTAATCGATTAGGGTTTAATCTTGCATTTAACAATATACTGTATATAATAATTTTTCTTTCTGTTATGGCATTGTACATTACTTGCTGGAGTAGCTTGATATAGAAAAATCACAAAACATTTCCTTTGTAATAATTATGCAATCCAGCATAGCTGTTTAATATATTAAAATGATTGTCTTACTAGTGATGCAAAAACAGATTTTCTTGTTTATTACTATTATTGTATTTTATAAACTATATATTTGCAAATGATCTTTAACATAGCAAAATAAATTGAAAATAATGATGAGTGAGTTGGCTGATAGGCTAACGTTTCTCATAACTTCATATTCAAAAATGTGTCTGTAGCGCAAAACGTTTTCTACACTTGTGGGCAGCGTCCTGTAACCTGATTTGCAACCCGGATTACCCCCTGGGCTGGTCAGTCAGATCTGAAAACGGCCAGAGAACTATCGATTGAATATAATCTTCGTTATGATAGCACACGTCGTAACGTTAAGTCCACTTCTAAGTTCTAAGTTAGTCTGCTTACTCGCTATTCAGACTCGGATGTGACCATAGACCGTATAGGATGTGACGGGCATTTAACGTCATTCAAGTGAACATTTGATCCAGGTCAAGTTTAAACGGATCTCTTCCGATTGAATTTGTCACAAGGTTTCTAGCTGTTGGGAATGATTTGAGAAAGCTTCTCCAGCGAGTGTGCCAGCATTTCTTTCTATTTTTATGAATCACCATTTCATGTACAAACAACTGCATTACATATGACAATCGCAATAACAGCACAGTAATAAAATACAGAACAGTAAGAATATAAATTAATACGACATACAATTAAACAATACCAGATTAAATAATATATATTAGAGGAAAAATAATCATATTTCACAGGGTCACAGCTTTAATAGCATGCAAGAAACATTGAACTAATATGTTTTCAAAGAAAATCAGTGAGTGTTGATATTGTGCGCACAACTCTTTTTATAGGACTTACGATAACACATACAAAGCACTTAAGGATTGTGGATAGCATTGAACGTCTAATAAAAGGAGCTGTGCACCAGCTATGGACATGCACTCATCACATTTGTAGAGTTTTACTGCGTAAGTAGTAACTCTATTTCAGGGGTGCATATCCTTTACTTTTAGTCAGAAATTCGTGCCATATTCATAATATATAACATACCCAATCATTGTTTGGGCTAACAGGTAAACGGTTCCTAAAAGCGTTGTGCACCAGCTATTGAAATAAACTTATCATTTTATTCCCAGGGTGTCAATTAGTAGATTCCCCCTTTTCATGTGCATGTTCTTTACTTTATGTGGTACAGTCCAAAATGTCGTATAGCCTACTAAATATATTAATTATATAATATATGCAGATTGAAAGTATAAAATGTGTTATAAAAAATATTATTAGTTAGTAAATACGTCACAACATTGTAATAGAGCTGAGTGGTATCTTTTGTAAATGCGTAATGTTTTTAATCGATTTTCATCAGCGCTTTTATTCTGAAGGCGACAGTATGAATGAGGAAGCTCGTTTCTTAACGTATTTCATTTTACGTACATATTTTAAAATAAGATATCGAGAATTGTTACACGTGATGTAAAAGACAAAATTAACGTTTAAAAGTTATTGTAATTGCTAAGGGTTATTTTACATAGGTACAACTATAAATCTCCCAAATTATACCATTCAATTCCAGACAGATATTTTACTTTCGGAGTTAAAGAAAACATACAAATATCGATCACAGAAAAAGAACACACCAAATAAAACAGTACATTATGCTGCCAACTAGAAGCGATGTAAACGAGTAATCCTACTTTAGCTGTGACTCATATACCAAGATCGATTGTCCTATTAGCTAATTGGGTTTCAAATTGTCTTGAAACAGTTGATGTTGCTTCATTGAAGTCCCTGAACCGATTTGTGGAGAAGCGATAATGTATTGCGCGGCTCTAAATGAGTTCAACTTCTGCCAGGTTGACCGGTAGTCATTGAAGTCACCTGTTTTCTCTTCTGGTTAATAATTCCCCACTCTGCATTATAAAGGGAGCCGTCCCTGTTGTGTTACCTTCTGTCTTCGATTCATCATGGCATTCACTGGGAAATATCAGCTTGAGTCTCAGGAGAATTTTGAGCCTTTCATGAAGGCAATTGGTAAGTGCAAGAATGTGATTATGGTTTACTATAGTCTACACGCACTTGTAAAGGTGCAAACAGTACGCATTTTGTTAAATGTTCAAATATTCAGTTTTCATTTAACATTACAATATGAAAATGCTGTTTTGATCCAGGTTTTAACAAAGGAGGTCCCACCAAGTTCTGTCAGGTTCCGACTAGGGACATGTGATTTCTGTAGTGATGGGCAATCTTTCATTGCTGTTCTTCTAGCAGCAGGATATAATGTTGACAGCACTAACTCATGTTTTATTTTTCATAATAAAAGCCACATTGAAATTGAACACGTTGCAAGCCATTCCAACAATTACTTTTATTATGAAAAAGACAATCCTGAGTGCTGCCAGCATATTTTGCTGCTAGAAGAACAGCAATGAAAGTTTTTCTGGGTTAGCCTATGTAATAGGCATTGCTTGCCAGTTAGGGTGAGTTACTTTTAGGCATAAGTGAAGTTCAGGTTAATGGCTAGCAAAGAGCTTTTTGTGTTAGGACTCAAGTTCCCACAAGGAAAGAAAAACGGCAGTGTTTTATTACAGTGAATGTCTGAGTCATATGAAGGAGTTGATTTCTTTACTACAAATTTAAGCTTTTCAGTTAAATGTATTTAATATCTAACATCCTAGTGCTTACACCAAGATCAAATTTACGCTTTTCAGTTAAATGTATTTAATATCTAACATCTAACATCCTAGTGCTTACACCAAGATCAAATTTACGCTTTTCAGTTAAATGTATTTAACATCTAGCATCCAGGTGCTTACACCAAGATCTCACATGACTTTTTAACTTTTCTCTTAATACTATATATCTTCAGTGTGGATTGTGATAATGTGACTTTACTGTTACAGGGTGACCTTTATCTTGATACTATATAACTTCAGTGTGAATTGTGATAATGTGACTTTACTGTTACAGGGTGACTCTCCATTTGATTGAACTAACACTTAATTGTTGTTTTTGATCTGTTCTGGATTTGGTCATGTTACGTATCTTGTATAGTTGTCCAGTTGCAGGGTTAATGTATTTTCCCTGAACTCTTAAGGTCTGCCAGATGACCTGATTCAGAAAGGCAAGGACATCAAAAGTGTGTCTGAGATTGAACAGAACGGAGACCATTTCAAAGTGACCGTGACGACAGGGACCAAGGTCATGGTCAACTCGTTCACAGTTGGCCAGGAAACAGAGCTAGAAACAATGACTGGAGAGAAGGTTAAGGTATGTCAACCGGACATCTGCAAATTGGTCAACTTATTGGTTACTCCAATGAAAAGTGCACAGTTGTTGTACTTCAGTTTCCTTAGTGCTGGCTTACGCTTCCCCATGCAATCTATTAAATGATGCTAACCCTACTTGACAAGCTGTCATGTGTCCCTTGTCTAGTTTGTTACACTTGCATGGCATAACATTCCTATCTTCTACAGACTACAGTGAACCAAGTGGGAAACAAACTCATGGTCTCTCTAAAGGGCATTGAGTCAGTCACAGAATTCAATGGGGACACCATCATAGCTGTGAGTGTGATTTTTGGACTAGAACACTTTTAATTGTTTAAAATGCAATGGTAATAAACCCTAATCTATGATTACTCCCTCTCCTTCCAGACCATGACTCTCGGCCCTATCGTCTACAAGAGGATAAGCAAGCGCATTCAGTGACTCAATTGCTTAAATAAACTATTTATTTAAATGTGTGGTTTTTGTAGAGTCAATCCTTAGTGTTTGATTCTTTCATCTGCAGTGTATAGCACTACATTGACATTCACCCTTACCTTTCACATTCAATAATTCAGGACTCTGGCAGATGGTTCAATCAATGTTTATCACCACAGAGGTTTACCTTTTATTATACAGCTATCAACAGCGGAGGCCTATGTGTCGTAGTTTAAAAATGCCACTCAACACAAGCAAAGGTGTTTTACTGCTTAGATTGCAAGGCCATATTTGTCAACGGCAGGTTACAACAGGACAAAGTTACAATTTCACGATATGTTGCAAAACCCAAGACTCAATTGACCACTGCTTTACACCGGTGCTGGATGAATGTGGTCTACTGAAGCTCATTGCTTGTGGGTGAGGGCCTTGACGTTGTCTTCACCTCTGAGCGCCTCCGTCATCTTGCCCATTGGCTTGGTCTGCAGGGCAGCCTCTCTCATGCTGTGGTAGACATCCTCATTCTGCTTGAACATCCTCAGCTCCATCTCAGTCTGCGTACGGATTGCCTAGGGAAAAACAGGGTCATTGGTCAAAAACAGTGTAAATGCTACTTGACTACTGTAGCTTTAACAATTTCTTGTTAAATGTTCCTTTAATGCAGCAGCCTGCTAAACAGGTCCATGGTTAAGTTGTTCAGAAGTAGGTTACTCACTTCAAGGTCCCTGGTGATTGGATGCGTAGCTCCGTGCGTGACCATGAGTATGGCATAGGCCTTGCAGATCAGCCCGTGGGCCGTCTCAATAAGCCCTGCGTGCCAGTTGGTCACACCAGCTCGCATGATGGCCATGCCCAACTGGGCATTGTTCGGGTGGTACAATTTTCTAGTCAGAAAAGCAAAGTAGTATTTTAAGAGAACATTTATAAAGCTTACAGTGGAGCAGTAACAGTGGAACTACTTACTCTTTCAAGTGACCAGCTTACAAACGCTGTAAAATTTGTACTATTTGATCTTTTTGAAAACCAGGTAAAGATATTTATATGGGATAATGATTCCCTACGTAAGTATGAAGTGCTTTCTTACACAGAAAAGCACAGCCTAAAATCTTTAATTAATATAAAAGACAAAATTGATAAGTCCAAAACACTTCAGAAGTTATCACCAAAAAGTTTGTGCAGCTTTTCTAAGCTGGTCACTGAATTTAGTGATTTAGCCATATGAATCTTCACATGGAACGTTTGTACTAGTACATTGATATTGGATATGGTATACAAACACCACCTTGTGGTTTAATTGAGTATTAGAACTAGTGGACTTGATATAGCTACACGCAACCAGCATTTCGTCTCATCTAATTATTAATATTCTTAGTTATATGCCAAGATGTTACAACATTAGTTTGGTCTCCATCGCACTCACGCATATCCCTCCACCATCCTGTTTGCATATTTTGCAGCCTCAGAGAAACGGCGCAGGTAGGACAGCACCTCACTGGCTACACTTAGCACGCGCAGTTGGTACAGGTGTGTATCAGCCAACACAGGCTCCTGCCTCTCCAGACACTCCTGGCATAGCTTTACCACCTGGAGAGGAAAAGATGGAGGTACTCTTTGGGGTGGGGAGGGAGAGAATTATGTGGGTCTGTAAAAGAGAGCTACTGTATTCATCCCAATGTCATTCACTAAAGGTAACGTTATGATGGGTTGTTTTTATACCTCATTAAAGTTGCCTGCAGTGCGAGCTGCCTCAATCTTGGCTAGGCACTCCAAACTGAACATCTGTACCTCCTTGACCAGCTCACCAGAGGGCTGAGAAAAAAGCACAATATAATTGAAGTAGTACTGTCAGAATTGAGGTAGTACTGTGATGATTGAGGCAATACTGTTAGTGTTGAGTTACTGTCAATATTGAGGTAGTACCGTCAGGATTGAGGTAGTACTGTCAGGATTGCGGTAGTACCATCAGGTAGCATACATATTGCATAGTCCCTGTGCCTACTGTCTGGATTTCCTTATCACATAAAATTATGTGATTTATTGAGATACAATGAATAGAACAAACAGCTCCTGTACTATGCATTTAAACCTTTTTACACTTACATTATATTATGTTGATATTTTAAATCTAACAACTTTAAAGATGAACATTTTGGCCCGAAATATAGATAGTCAAAAAGAAATCATCTTGACCAAAATACAATACTGCAGACAACCACATGAGAGCAATATTCCATATTTCTGAAAATGGTGTTACATTGAAATATTGTATAATATTTAGGTAGTTATGTAGTTTCTGCTCAAAGGAACAATGCTGTGAGGTGAGCCTAATTGTTTAAAGTGTAAAAATGGACTAGTGTATGCCATTGACTTGTAACTGAGCTAATGTATTTGTTTTAAGTCCAGTACATGCCTGTAGAACCTGATATCCCATTGCATAATGTTTATACATGTCCTTTTCACCCACCCATGTCTAAATGTTTCATATGAATCACACAGATTGAGGAATATTTACTGATTATCTCAGTAAAGAGCGATTTGGCATTAGGTGAACATATTGCAAATCTCAGATGAAATCATGTAAATACACGTATTTTAGTCCAGCTATGACGCCAGGTGATATTAAAGGGTGAGAAATGGCTCTACGATAATGCCAAGCAGGTGAGGTTTTAACTAAGATACATTAAGAGTGGCCTTCGGCAATATGCTCTGGTGTTTCATTTGTGCCAGTGGAACATGATTCCGATGTATTAATTGGGACATGCCCAATTCTGGGCTAAAGCAGCGTACCAGGACACCCTGTGAGGAAAAACTAACTGGCATCAACTGTGCCCACTACCTGTCACTATTTCGCCCACCTTCTTGCCGTCGGTCTCTTTGGCAGCCATCATTAGGTCATCCTTGGAGTGCTCGCTGCAGCTCTTACAAGTGCAGTCAAAATGGTACTGGTGCTTCAGGGCAAGCTTGCGGTCCCCTGACACATTCAGGAAGTCGACGTAGCTCACTGTCAGCTCCTCGTTCTCAGCAATTTTACCCAGCGCACGCAGCTCGATCCTGGGGAAACACTGTCAGCTTTAGGCCAAAAAGCAAATGCTGCTCTGATAAGCGTGTGACCTCTAAATGTCACAAGCTAGACCAGAGAAGAAAGATCAACCATAGACGTGGGAAGGAGGTACTGTAGCGCAAGTGTTCCCTCTCAATTTTGTTCTCTGTCAATTTTTTGCATTTATTGTAATCTTATTGTATGGAGTTAGTAAGTCAGGGAGCTGACAGAAATGTAAAGATTTTAAACTGTGAAATCTTTAGAAATGTAGCCTAAACATAATTGATTAGGTAACCCTGGCTGCTCAAAGTCACAGTTCAAAATCTACTTGGCCTGTTGGTTCCAGCATGGAGTGAGTGGATCAATTTCACTTGAGCAACATTCCAACAGAGTCATTTGGAGATGATGATTCAGTGACATACAACAGAAAACCCATTGAGGCATTCATTGACAAACCAATGCAGGCAGTCTAAAAATAGATTCATGTTATCATGTGAGACAAGTCAAGTTGATGTCTATCAATAGACACACTTCACACCACAAAGCCCCAAGCAGAAATGCAACTCAGATTTTGAGATTATTCAAACATGCCATAAATTGCAGTCAGGAATCTTGTTCAATTATCAGATAGTATGTTAGGCTATTATAAAATTTGTCAAAAGAGGGACAACATATTATTCACTGTAAGGGTTATAATGAAATGGAATAATTTGGTATAGTAGTTCTGTTGTCACTATGGTGCAGGGACACAGGGTTAAAGGTTTGTAACTGGTGTTAAATATATCTTTGAGGATCAGATGTTCAAGGTTCAAAGGTTAGATTTTGGCAGCAGACAGACCCACCTCTTCTTAGAGTGGAAGGTGGAGTTCAGAGTTGACTGACTGGAAGAGAAGATGGCAAAGGGTTTGTACATCTTTCTCTACCTGCCCCTACTCACGATCCCTCTTTGTGGGATACATACTTGCCATGGTTGAGGATGACAGTACAGTTGGGCCAGCAGTCATGGTTGACCAGACACAGGTTAGGGAACAGAGCCACTCCCACTGCCTGCAGACCCCTCTGGTCACTCAGAGTGAAACCATTACAGTCGATCTACAAATGGATGGAGCGCCAGGGCAATGGAAAGAGAGGATACATGAGAGAGACAAACAGACAAAATGACACAACGCCCAGAGTTTTGAATGAACAAACTGTCAGCCACAAATGTCTGAGACTAATAGGCTGACTTGGTGGAACGTACCATGCCAAAGATGTGTGAAATGTAGTCTGTACGGTGCTTGGTGTTGGGGCAGTAGTCCAAGAATTTCTGCATGTTGCTCTTGAGCTCATTCAGGTCATCGGTGGGCATATCAGCCACATGGTCCTTCAGCAGGTCCACAGATATCAGCTGGCTGTCTGACACAATGCCGGTGTCCTTCTGCACACGCCACAGCACACGGGCTACAAGACTGCAGGGAAACAGGACATGGATGGTTGATGCCGGCTGGCCGCTTTTCTGTTTCTGCATAAGGCCTCTTGGAAATGCATTGATTCTATTATGACCTCCACCTTCCTCAACACCTCCAGTATCATCCTCTCTCCTCTCTCTATCACCACCTCACTCCTGGTCTTCTCCTTCTCCTCCTTACCGAACATTCTCGTTCGGGGCCTTTCCAATATTCCTGATGGCGGCACACTCTTGCTTGTGCTCGTCCCAGCATGCAGTCTGGCAAGTGCGGTCGCAGTAATGAGCAAATTTACACTGGGCGCAGCGATGAAGGTTGACCTGGCGACGGAAGCAGTTGTGGCACACTTGCTGGGACAGTCTGGAAGAAGGAAGGATGTCAGCAGAGTCAGAGGTGATGATTTCTTACAGGGTTCAACAGAGTTAAAAAGGGATGATTTCTTACAGGGTTCAACAGAATTAAAAAGAGATGATTTCTTACAGGGTTCAACTAAGTTAGTGGTGATGATTTATTTTAAAGTTCAACAGAGTTAGAGTTTACTATTTCTCATGATGTTCAACAGAGTTAGAGATGACTATTTCTCATGATGTTTAACAGAGTTAGAGATGACTATTTCTTATAAGGTTCAACATAGTTAGAGGTGACTATTTTTTATGAGGTGCAACAGAGTTAGAGATTACTATTTCTTATAAGGTTCAACAGAGTTAGAGGTGACTTTTTCTTATGAGGTTCAACAGAGTTAGAGGTGACTTTTTCTAATGAGGTTCAACAGAGTTGGCGGTGATGATTTATCAGAATCAGAAAGATATTTATTGCAAAGTACATTTTACCAAGCAAGCAATTTTTCCTGTTCTATTGTACATAAATCACATAAATTTAAAAATGTTTACCCTTTGAGGCACAGGAGATGAGCAAACTGTGAACAGAATATTTACAATAAGTGGACAGGTATAAATACGTATATATATATATATATATATACATACATATACGTATATATATATATATATATACACACACGTATATATATATATATATACACACATATATATATATATATATATATATATATATATATATATATATATATATATATATATATATATATATATATATATATATATGTATATATGTATAAGTATATACAGTATATGAACAGCGTAATGTATATAATATACTGTAATGTACAGTGTTATGTAAACAGCAGTACATGTAAACATTTTTAAGCTTTTAGGCTTTTAAGGTGAAGGATGTGCAGAATATCTACAGTATGGAACAGGTATATTTATCTACTATATATGAACCGTATAATGTATGCATTATACTCTATGTAACAGTAAAAAAAGTACAAACATTTTAAAATGTGTACGATATGAGTGGAATATGAACAGTATATCTATGCTATCCTAACAGTTGTGGGAAAGAAACTGTTCTTGTGGCGAGAGGTCTTGGTTTTGATGGACCTCAAACTTCTGCTGGAGGGAAGAGTTCTGAATAGTCCATTTCTGGGGTGAGAGGGATTGGCCACAATCTTTGTTCCTTTCCTTTTAGATCTGGAGGCGTATAGGTCTTGTATTGGAGGCAGATTGCAACCAATCACCATTTCTGTGGAGTGAATGATGCACTGCTGCTGCCATTGTCTTTGATGGAGCAGGTCCGGGTTGACTCTATGATGCCAGTGTAGAAGTGCACCATCATGGTCTTTGGCAGGTTTAACTTTTTCAGCTACCACAGGAAGTACATCCTCTGCTGTGCTTTCTTTGTTAGAGAGCTGATGTTCAGCTCCCACTTGAGGTCCCAGGCAATGGTGATGCCCAGGAACGAGAAGGATTACTGAGAGTTAACTGGGGGGTCACACAGGGCAACGGGGGGAAGGGCAGCTGGGTTTCTCCTGAAGTCCACTACCATCTCCACTGTCTTTGGGGCATTGAGCTCCAGGTAGTTCTGGCTGCACCAGGACACCAGATGGTCAATCTTCAACCTGTAGGCAGACTCTTCTCCATTTGGAATTAACTCAATGAGGGTGTCATCTGCAAAATTTAGAAGCTTGACAAACTTGTGACTGGATGTGCAGCTGTTGGTGTACAGTGAGAATAGTAGGGGTGATAGGACGCAGCCTCCTGTTGGACATGAAGTATGTGATCCACCTACATGTTGATTCAGGCACTCCCAGTTGGGAGAGCTTGTCCTGGAGCAGGGCCGGAATGATTGTGTTGAATGCAGAGCTGATGTCCACAAACACGATTCTTGAGTAGGTTCCAGGAGAGTCTAGGTGCTGGAGGATGAAGTGTAAAGCCATGTTGACTGCGTCATCCACAGACCTGTTGGCTCTGTAGGCAAACTGCAGCAGGTCAAGGTGTGTGTCAGTGAGTGTTTTGAGATGGGACAGCACAATGCTCTCAAATGACTTCAAAACAACAGAGGTCACGCAGAGTGTTCTGTAGTCATTTGGTCTTTGTCTTTTTGGGGACCAGAATGATGATGGATGATTTGAAGCATGCTGGAATATGGCCCGTCTCCAGTGAGAAGTTAATTGTTAATTAAAAAATGTAATGTTATTACAGGGTTCAACAGAGTTAGAGGTGATTATTTCTTATAAAGTTCAATAAGAGTTAGACGTGATGATTTCTTATGTGATCTACAGAGTTAGGTATTATAGTTTTTTAGGGTTCAACAGAGTTCTGTGTTTTTAGGGTTGACCAGCCACATACAACCTCTGTAATTCAGACTCTTCGTCTGTCCAAGGTAACCAACATCTTCCTATATACATCCTCTATACATGGCTCCTCTGTCTCTTTCTTGCTCTTAATTTTTTTACTCTGTCGTCTGGTTTAAAATACAGTATAATTTACACACACACACACACACACACACACACACACACACACACACACACACACACACACACACACACACACACACACACACACACACACACACACACACACACAC
>JACXGM010015411.1:0-13496 GCA_016801145.1 Umbra pygmaea | reverse complement strand
CGCAAAAAAATAGGACATCGGTTAGCCACTGAGAAGCTAAGGGGGGCTGACAGGATTTCCACAATAGTAAAATCCTGCGTCTAGCTAATAATGTTGTGAAAGCAATAATTTCAGAGTCTTTATTATTTAATTTGATCGAGTTACCTGGGATTCCAAACAGAGCTTAATTAATGGACATTTAATCAGGTCAATTTTGAGGGCATCAGACAAAGTATGGAATACTGAATTGCAGAAGCTATTCAGTTTTGGACAAGTAAAAAACATATGGTATAGTTCACAGGGAGAGGAGTGACACCTGTCACACACTTCCATCACTGCTGGGTACATTTTGGATAGTCTGGACTTAGAGTAATGTACTCTGTGTATAACCTTGAATTGAGTAAGACCCAGACGGGCACACGAAGAGGTAGAACATGTTCTTTTAATTGCCCCTTCCCAAAACTCCTAATAAAATACCAACCCCATCTCCTGCTCCCAAGCCAATTTAGTTCTATCCATGGACTGGTCGTCGCATGAAGTAATCCAGCAATAGACCCGGGAAATCAAAGATTTCTGTATGGGTGAGATAGTCAGCAATACATCCCAGGGCTGGTTTGGGGGTATGCAAGGAAAACCTTCGAATTTATTGTAAACAAAATGCCTCAACTATAAATAGCGGAAAAAGTGAGAAGAAGGCAGGTTGTATTTAATACACATATTGGGAAAACCAGAAAAGACTCCATTTTCATATAAGTCAAATAATGTTTTAATACCTTTCC
Organism: Umbra pygmaea; assembly: GCA_016801145.1. Lineage (NCBI taxonomy): Eukaryota > Metazoa > Chordata > Actinopteri > Esociformes > Umbridae > Umbra > Umbra pygmaea. The sequence continues at coordinate 12,738 of JACXGM010015411.1, read as the reverse complement.
CTTTCCAAAAACAGAAGGCTTTGTCATTCACCGATGGTGGAAATGTATGGTTTTCATCAATAGATGATAGATGCAGAAGAAAATTTAAAGTGGCTACGGAACTTGTACTAGATTTTGAGAGTAGTTAATACTACAACATTACCAGTGTAATTAGAAGGAGATACTGGGAGAGCAGAGCAGACTAAAGCAGAGAGAGATTGGAGGCACGACCTACCCTCTAAATGGCAGCATGGCGTGTTATTGGCATGTAACCAGAGTAAAATTTTCTGAAGGTTGGCCGGCCGCCCAGTAATAGTATAGAAAATTGGGAAGTGCAAGCCCTCCATTGAATTTACATCTCTGGAGTTGAGATTTTTAAGAAAGTAAAAAAAGCCAAAAAGAAAAAATTTCTAGAATATTTGTCTTATTTTAAGTTTAAAAAGAAAATAAATCTTGCCAAGCATTTTTCACATAAACAAATAGTCTTATTTTGAGAAAATGTACCAAACTTTTTCTTAATAAGATTTACCAACTAATTTCAAGCTTGATTTAACTAGTAATAAGGTGTGGAAATATTTTGCTAATTATCCCAGCAAAGAAACAAGCTTATCTTCCTTATTTTAAGATTGAGACCACTTGCACAATTTCTCAATTTAAGAATATTATGAAATGAAAACAATTTATTTATTTTTATTATAAACATGACAAACATTAAAAAAATACAGTTTAACATGACCCTAGACTGATTTGAATAAAGGTATTAGACAGTTCTGTGTTGCCGACTACCTTCTTAATAAATTAATTTAAAAACTTTCCATAACATTTCTGTAACTTTTTGACAAATTTCCATGACTGTTGCATGAGCCACATCTGTTTAATTTATGGTACTGACTACTGCAAACTGGGAAAACGACTCAAAAGCTGCAGGTTCGGAGAAAGTCGTACGCAGTTGTCTAACCAGGACAATTTGGCCCTTCACAACGTCACTCAAATCCCAATGATAGGGGTTTTTTAAGGGAAAAACTACAAGCAGAGTTGGGTAAGTTACTTTTAACAAATGTTTACTGTAATCCAATTACTTTTACAATTGTAAAAGTTACTTTTAAAAAGTACCTTATCCAACGCTGGCTACAAGTGAACCTAAAAGTTAAACCACTGAAAATATTTATTAAATCCGTGGTGTCCAGTCGTCCCAGTTCAAAACAGTTTCAGACAGGTGCTGAACTATAAGACAGGAACATATTAGATGCACACAATTATTTCATACTGTACCAAAATAGTTTAAATCAAGGAAGATTTTGATGGTCATTCAAAAATGTGTAAACATTGAATGAAACAAAATACAAGCGTGTCAATATAAAGTCTCAACCAAAAGAGTGTACTTTTTTTTTTAAACTTAATGATACTTACATGTCCATTTGTGTGTCCTCTTTCTGAAGTGTTCACATCTGCATTTCAGGGGGGGAGACTGAGCATATTAAAATCCAAGGTTCATCAGCAGTAGGAAGATGTCACCGTGCCATGCAGGATGAGCCCAGCACTTCAAAAGTTTTTAAATTATCCATCCCAGGATGGGAGCGCCAACGACTTGGAATAGAGAGCACCATCACCCTTCTACTCTAAGGTTCAGTGTTATGGTGTGATGAAGCAAGCTATGTAGCCTCCAATAACTTTAGAGGTAAGTTCACAAGTACACTAACATTTAATTTAGAAATTCCAAACTTTATTATTTTAGACAGCATTAGAGAGTTTAACATGTACCTTTTTGGGGGGATTCTTTCAAACCAGTGGTTTTCCCAGCTTTGCCATTGCTCATCCTATCTGGCACTGCACCACCAAAGAAGCTGGGCTCGAGCAATAAGGCCATGTCCTTAAGGTGAGTATTTTATGCAGTGACATTAAAAGCTTTCCACCCTATTAATATATTTGAATGACCATGGCTTTCATACATCAAAGGGTCTACAATAACTTCAACCCTTAAAAAAGCAATTCAAAATCAAGCAAACAATTGTTCATTGTGACATTCATCACATATTTTTTTAAGAAGCCAAAAATGATTGCATACCCTTGATTCTTATAGGTATGAAAGGCATGATGGTTCAAACTGTGATATGTGAAACATTACTACAGTACTGAATGAAAATTGTTACTTGTTTTCTTATGTTTCCTAATATTCTACATTGATTATTTTGTTGTCTACTCCTCAGAAGATCCCAAAGCCTTCCTCCACTGATGTGCACTTTCCAAAGATTTGTAGTATGAGGGGCCTCTATCTCATGGCCTTCATCTGACCTATTGTATCCTAAGTCTATTGCCACACTATTGTCTGTTGCAAACCATGGTGCTGGGAGATGAGATGTGCGATGTACCCCTTTCATATAAGAAAGCCATGTCTGAATAGCAAGTGTTCATCGAGTAAATAGATAAATCTCATATGGTGTTTGTTGAAACATGTAGCTCACATTTCATTACTGAGCTTCACTGAAATGTCATTTGAAATGGAGAGATGGTATGTGCATTGTTACTGTTTAGACTAATTATACTTGATGATGTGTTTTCTTTTGTTCTACATTTTTGGTGTATTGGCAGTAAGGAACTGTGTTCATTTCTGTAGAGGAAAATTAAACTTGTACAGCCTTTATTTTGAACTCGAGGTGTATTTTCTGATATGCTCTGAAATAATATCATGCTTTTGTTTAATAAAGACCCTAAAAAGTGAGAATGCTGCATGCTACTTATTATAAGACAAGCTTTGTTCTTTTTCAATAAATTTCATCTAATTTTAAGATTTTTGTGCTAATTTTGGAATTTTATTATGAGAAGAAATCTCTCAAAATAAGAACAATTGACTAAACAAAAACTAATTTTAAGGATTTATATCTAAATAACAATTTTTTTAGTGCTTGTATTTAGCTAAACTTGCTTAGTTTTAATCATTTTTATCTAGTTTTAAGATAAATCTATGTTTCTCAGTGCCAAGACTTTTTTGCTAATTTCAAGAATTCTTGGCAAGGACAAAATGCTTACCCCATTGGCAGATTTATTTGCTTGATACAGGACAAATTGGCCAGATTTAAGATTATTTTGCTTGTTTCAAGAAGAGCATTTTTTGCAGTGCAGGGCCTTAACAAGGGATGGGCCGATACCAATTCCAGTACATTTAAGTACAGGAAAAAACAAAGGATGCAAGTTATTAGGCTATTCGGTGCATACTGTAACTGTAGAAAACGGCCCGAGGAATGCCCCAGACCTAGCCTCTGAAAGCCACCTTCAGGGAGGAAAGACACGTCGGTAGTTTGCAAAACCTCTGGGTGAACAAAATAGTGGTATTTCTGAGTTCTGACATACTAACGTTAAGAAATATAACTTAAAGAAAATATGATGTAGCCTATTTATATTTTGATCAATAGATTACAGTGATAGTACAGCTATAATTGTTTACCGATTATAACAAAATATTAAATAACTTAACAGAATAATATATGATTAGGTAATTATCCCAGTTTTGGAGAAAGTTATGTGGCACTGTGTGTCATTGTGTCTGTTAACGATTCCCCCCCCCCTTCAATTTTGAAATGAGTGAAGTCTAAAAACACAAGTAAACTACTGTCTCTATTGCCTATAATATACTATAAGGGATTCTGATCTAATGTGATTTGAATGGGTGATATTATTCTGGTTTAACTCAGCTTTGTCAGCAGAGGGCACTGTAAGCTTTACACGTATCGGTATATCAGTAGCTGGCGCAAGTGGCGCAGAAGTAGAAGTCAGTACGTGATGAACGAGTTTAAGCAAGGGGGTAGCCTTTCATCCGGAAGTCGAGGCTTGTATGTAGCGATTCAGATGCTACCAGGCTATCAACTCATTTTAGCATTCCATTCATTCCATTCAGTTTAGGGGTAACTTTGACAGCGAATAAATTGAAATCGGAAGCATTTAAAGACCCTATTTCTCCATTGTTTATTTCTAAAGAAACAGGACTATGTATAAAAAGCTCCAATACCTTGTACCTCAGGTTATGGCCCCGTATCAGCAGTTTTTGTAAACGTATGCTAGTTCCTGTCTCATAACCACGTGACTTCCTGTCGCACAGTAGAGAAATTACTGTATATTCCAGTAGAAGCTCGCAGACAATCGGTACAAGCCCATCGGAACAAAATATTTCAGCAACATTTTGATTGATTGGAAATACTTCAGTACATTTGGAAGACATCTACAACATGTCCTAGCCTACATAACATAATATAAAATAATGAAAAACGTTCTGTTCAAGTTTTTGTTTTACCATGATTTATTAGCCTAACTTACATGTTTTACACCTACTGAGCTGAGCTCCCAACTCAGCTAGCTTATAACTGGCGGGCCGACGGCAGTTACAGCTGACGGTATGCTAGCTTTTTGGTCATCGTTTAACGGACGGTCCGCCCGTGGCAGTGTTGGAGGCTAAGCACCGGTAGGTGAGCAGAGTTTTAGACAGAGATCCTTTGGGAAACCTACGCACTCACTGTTGTTCCAGTTAGTCCATCAGCTGCGTATATCCGGCAAACACAGTGTTGGACAATTTGTGGTAGAGGAAGGGCAGTGTGGGCTTGGGTTAGCCCGAAGTAAACTCTCAGTGGCCTGTTGACGACAACATGCTGGTCCAACACCAGAAGGATAGGCGCATTTCTTATGTTGTCATTCTCTCTTCTTTTCCTGAGGTAACGTTTAGAATTTAGGTAACAAGGTTACCATATATAGCTATCTACCTAATCTTTTAAACTTTGTTTAGCTATTTGCCATTTTGATGACTACAATATATTTAGCATCCCTTACGTTTAGCATCGCTTATGTTGGTATTTGGTAATGGCTAGGTAGCTTAATATTAAGCAAGCTAACATAAACTAACTAGTTAACGTTAGCTAGGTAGTAAGAAAACTCTGATAATCTGTATAATCCGTTTGGGACATGGTAGTGACACTTGCAGATATGGAGTTGTATCATGAGTTTTGTTGTTCTAACATTACCCTGGCTAGCTAACTTGATAACACAATTAGCCAATAATAGTTACTGTACTAACAAAACAAACAGGTTTTACAAGATAGATAACATTAGCTAACGTCAGATAGTTAGCTAATGTTAACGTGATACCTAAACAGTAATCATTAAGCTGGCAACTTGCACAATGTTACGGCTAGCTATTCACCTAACTTTCGGTAAATTCATGTTAGTTAGTTGCAAACATTGTAGCTTAGCATGATTAGCTAATTATCTTAACTTTTAGACTAAGCCAGTCAGCAATCCATGAGATGTGGGATGTGGGAGATTGTTTAGCTAATGTGTAATTTTAACACTGTTCTTTTGCTCTGTCTTGTTTCACTGAACTGGTGACATCAGTACTGATGAATGGCCTGTGAATTTCAGTCATCAGATATTTAGTTAACATGTATATCTTACCTAAATCATATACTGTTGGAGATATGTCTGGCAGAAGTTACTGGACCACGTAGGCAATTAGGAATGTATTGAAAATTCTCCAATCTTTTGAAAAGCCATCATGTTTAGGTGGAGATCTTAGGGACTTATGTTTTGGAAGAAGTTCAACATGAATATAACTACTAATTAACCTAATCATGAAGAACATAATTATGTTTTTATGGACTATCTGTGTTCGTTTGATGACAGCAATCACTGAATGATAGTGATAAGTTATGATATGAGAACCACATGACATTACCAGATAAGGCAGTTAACTCTTACCAGGTTGAACAATGTTCAGTTTAGACTATATTCATCTTGTTTCTTGGAGTAACTCGCAAGTTAATCTCTTTTTAGAGGAAAGGGTATTTATCTTGTATTCCAGCAAGCCAATCTCAGTCTACCAGCAAACCCCAGTCTTTGAGCCATCTTCCACCTCCGAGCCATCTTCCACCTGTGAGCCATCTTCCACCTGTGAGCCATCTTCCACCTGTGAGCCACGATCCATCTCAGAGTCTTCTTTATCCTGTGAGCCGGCCTTTTCCTGTGAGCCACTGTGCATCTTTGAGCCATCTGCCACCTGTGAGCCACTCGTCTGCAGGTATGTTTTGTATAGTGAAAAACTGAAGATCACTTCGATGCTGTAGAATATGTAATTGTCACGTTAGTGTTCAGGATAACAATGAGGTCTTCATTTACGAATTTACTTAAATAGGTATATTCGGCCAACATTTATCTCAGGCTTTGCTGACTGCAACAGTATTGTTTTTTGCCATGGTTATGGTTTTCAACTATTCAGAACCATTCATAATTTTTGCATCGGTTTTTACACTACAAGAGATACAGATAACGTTTAGCAACATTTTCTGAATCTGCTAGCCCTGACGTCAGTGTGAGACAATTATTGTGTGTAAACCTGCAGGGCTCATGCAAGATCACACTTGGGGCATTGCTAATCGCCCAAGAGTAATGTATAATGCGGGGGAATTCTTCACTAAGTCAATGGGCTGGTTTCTGCTTCTTCTATGGGTTTATTGGCGGATCGCAACCGACTCATGGTGCATATAACACCACTAACCCTACCAAAGTGTGAGGCCAGTCACAGCCCATCCAATTCAAGTCCACCCAACTCAACCTACCACCCTAAGAAATTAAAATATACTACCCACGCCCAGCACCCCCATCCCATTACTACCCTCCCCCCTCACCTTCATAAACTCACAAATCATCTCCCCTGTGATATTAGTAACACCCATAAACTCCCTAGCAACACCCACAACATCTGTCCTAGTGTTCCTTCCCTTAATCTGACTACAGATATTCACCACACTACACTGAAATGCCAAAAAATCAACCCTGCCCACCACCAATGAATCCTTACCAACCACACACTCATGTTTACACGTCTCAGACAACATCACCTTGTGAACACCCATACCTTCCTCCGACACCAGCCCTACAGCCTGCTCCTTCTCCACTTGCACTCAACCCAAGGCCCACCACTCTCTGCACCGCTTCAGCATAGGTGACCTTATCCACCACCTTAACCCGCTGAGCCTCTGTTGCCCGTTTCTGAACCAAACACCCCCCAAATGCAGCACTGTGCTCCCTACCACAATTGCAACACCTCACCTTGTCCCCTACCCCACACTTGCCATATATTCATGTGGACCCCCACACCAAGCACATCGACCCTACCCTCTACACACAGCAGCCACATGCACACAACACCTGTGGCGGTGGCACATATTCCCTAACATAAAAATAAAAAGTGTAGTCTACTCTGCCCTCCAACAATACTATCTGACTCACACTCTTCACCTGTAGAATACAGTTAACCATGTCATATACTGTTTATACTACACTGTCTATACTGTACTTTTTTGCACTTCTGGGTAGACACTTACTGCAACGAATTGTCTCTCTACTTGTACTCTGCACAATGAAAATTAAGATTAATCTAAATTATCAATATTAACTGTGTAGGCTAGTGAGTTTGAATATATATTATTACCAAGTTAAATCACATAAGTTATAAACCACATTACATTTCTGTCAAAGCACGTCTACTTGAAGTGTCTACTGTGTGTTTCCATAATAAATATTGAATCATTTGGTTAATAAATATTGCTCTATTGAAACTTGTCAACCAGTGTCGGCCAAAAACACAGAGATGTTGCAGGTCCTTCATCGCTGCAATGAAAATGAAAAGGCCAACCATTAGTAATAGATATTCTTGGTGACATTTGTTATTGCTATTCTATTATCTATCTATTATTTACCAGGTCAAAGCAGACGCTTTTCTCCAAAATGGTTTACTGAATAGCTTTTAAATGACTGACTTGTCCATTTCTCTTGCGATGTAAATTACAGTTAGCGCCACTTTGTGGTTATATTCGGCGACTATAAACGTTATACAACATGTGCATCAATTAACCATGTTAATTTGTGTCCAGCAAGCATGTTATATTTACCAATCCCTAATTTCATCGTGCTTAAATAATATTTAAAATATGTGGTCTCACGGCAGTTAAATAAATGACAGTTTCGACTTACGTTAGCAGTTAGTTTAATTACTAATGTTAACTAGCATTTGAATTAGTAATAGTTAGCCTGTGCCTATCTCCTATCTATTGGTTATGAATTAATATCACACGTTCTTGAATGTCATGGCGTTATATTTTAAAATACATAAATACTATGCAAAATGACAAAAATAATCAGAATACTTATCAAAGGTTGCCACTAATGTCTCAGTCTCTACATTCGGAACGCTGTCTTTGCAAATGGTAGCAGATTTCTTTATATGCTGAGTGAGTGAGACCAGGTGAATGGAATTTGGTTGATTGAGTCCGGGTATGGGAAATGTAGTTCAGAACAGGCAAGACTGGGGAAGCTGTAGTCCACAGGAAGAAGAACTGGGGAATGGGAATTGTAGTTCTTAGCAATATAGACCAGGGAAGTGGCAGTTTCCAGGGAAGGGGAACTGGGAAACGTTACAGAATCCCCCCCCCCAAGGCGCAGCTCCTGAGGCGCCAAACGGTGGAAATGTCACAGGACACCAGGTAGCAGAAGACCCAGGCAGGAGAACGCAGCTGCAGAAACCAGGCTGGCGGAGGCACACCAGGGCAAAGCAGACAAGCAGACAGGGCTGGAGGATGGAGCCATGGCGGGCCGGAGGGCGGAGGCAGCAGCAGCGGACCGGAGGGATAAAGAATCAATGGTGGTCCGGAGGATGGAGGCAGCAGCGACGGGCCGGAAGGACGAAGCAGCAACAGCGGGCCAGAGGGCGGAGGCAGCAGCAGTGGACCGGAGGGACGAAGAATCAACGGCGGTCCGGAGGATGGAGGCAGCAGCAACGGACCGGACGGCTGAGTCCGCGCAGGTGGAGGTCCGGCCGAGCAAGGTAGAAGCGGAAGCCGAGGCGGAGGCCAGGCAGGCGGCACCAGAGGCTTAGTCCGGGCCGACAAAGGCAGAATCAATGGCCCCGCGGGAGGCAGCCAGGGCGGAGGGGGCGTCGAGGGCCGTGGCAAAGGCGGACCAGGCACCGGAACCACAGCAGACACAGGAATCTGCAAGAACACAGCACAAACAGACACAGACAAACAGACAGACACAGAGAGGGGCACAGAGACCGGGGCATGCGCAGGCCCGGGGACAAGCTCTGGAGCAGGGACTAGGTTAGGAACCGGCACAGTGAAAGGGGCAGACACTGGCACGTGGAGAGGAGTAGGACATGGCCCAGGGAGAGGAACAGGACATGGCACTGGGAGAGGAGCAGGACATGGCACTGGGAGAGGAGCAGGACACGGCACTGGGAGAGGAGCAGGCTCTGGGATAAGGGCAGGCTTGGGGAAAAGGGCAGGCTCAAGGATGAGGGGAGGCTCAAGGACATGATGAGGTACCAGGGAAGGGTCATGGTCAGGCAAGGGCACGGTGACAGGCAAGGGCACGGTGACAGGCAAGGGCTCAGGGACTAGAGCAGTCACCAGGACTGAGTCAGGCATGGGTAAGGGGACTGGAGGAGGAACTAGGAAATGCTCTGGCTCAGGGACAAGAACAGGCCTGGGGACAAGGCAAGGCTTAGATTCGGAGACAAGGCAAGGCTCAGGTTCGGAGACAAGGCAAGGCTCAAGCTTGGCCGATGGAAGTGTAGCGACTGCTGGTGGCCGGGAGGCTTGAGCGACCTCTGGTGGCTGGGAGGCTTGAGCGAAAACAGCGACCTCTGGTGGCCGGGAGGCTTGAGCGAAAAACAGCGACCTCTGGTGGCCGGGAGGCTTGAGCGAAAACAGCGGCCTCTGGTGGACGGGGAGTAGTGGAGACCTCTGGTGTTCTGAGCGTGCTGGAAACCTCTGGTGGTCTGAGCGTGCTGGAGACCTCTGGTGGTCTGGGCAAGGCGGAGACCCCTGGTGGTCTGGGCAAGGCGGAGACCCCTGGTGGTCTGGGCAAGGCGGAGACCTCTGGTGGTCTGGGCAAGGCGGAGACCTCTGGTGGTCTGGGCAAGACGGAGACCTCTGGTGGTCTGGGCAAGGCGGAGACCTCTGGTGGTCTGGGCAAGGCGGAGACCTGAGCAGGAGCGGCCTCTGGTGGCCGGGGAGAGGGTACTGCGGCCTCTTGTGGCCGTGGAGAGGGAACTGCGGCCTCCTGTGGCCGATGAGAGGGAACTGCGGCCTCTTGTGGCCGATGAGAGGGAACTGCGGCCTCTTGTGGCCGATGAGAGGGAACTTGGGTGACCTCTTCTGGTCTGGGAACTTGGATGACCTCTTCTGGTCTGGGAACTTGTGTGACCTCTTCTGGTCTGGGAACTTGTGTGACCTCTACTGGTCTGGGAACTTGTGTGACCTCTACTGGTCTGGGAACTTGGGTGACCTCTACTGGTCTGGGAACTTGGGTGACCTCTTCTGGTCTGGGAACTTGGGTGACCTCTTCTGGTCTGGAAACTAGAGTGACCTCTTCTGGTCTGGGAACTAGAGTGACCTCTTCTGGTCTGGGAACTAGAGTGACCTCTTCTGGTCTGGGAACTAGAGTGACCTCTTCTGGTCTGGAAACTTGGGCTTTCGTAGCTGGCCGTGGAGCGGAAACTCCGGTCTCTTCTGGCCGTGGACCTTGAGTGACCTCTGCTGGCCGAGGCGTGATGAAGACCTTCCCTACCCGACATATTGACGTCTGAACCTGGGCTATCAGGGTCCTGCCAGGACATAGGGGTTCCCATGGTTTCCAAATATGTCAGGAGATGAGGAGATCTGGTGAACAGCCTCTTCAATAGGAAGGTTTCAGCTTCTGTCTGGAGTGATCCATTCCTGACCCTCCATGAAAAGAACTGGTTCACCAATTCCAGACGGTCACTAATGGCTTGGCCGCATTGATTCATCCACTCCCGATAATCCCTATCCACTTCTGGGTCTTTCCGTAACAAGGCAATGACAAAGTCCCTCTTGGAACTAAGGCTGGTAACAGCATTCTTCGGACTGGGGCTGGGAGCAGCACTCTTGGGACTCTGGGTAGCCATCTTGGAACTCCGGCTGGTATCCATAGTGGAACTGGGGCTGGTAGCCATCATGGAACTGGGGCTGGTAGCCATTGTGGAACTGTGGCTAATAGCCATCGTGGAAATGGGGCTGGTAGCCTTCTTGGAACTAGGACTAGTAGCCTTCTTGGAACTAGGACTAGTAGCCTTCTTGGTACTGGGGCTGGTAGCCATCTTTGGCCTGGGACTGGGAGCCACCATCTTGGAACAGGAAATGGGGGCCCTCTTTGGTGCGTCAAAAGGGTCAGGTGTCTCAAAGACACGACGGGGAAGGATGTAGTCCCCATCCATAGCCTCCCTGACTAGGAAGTCCTCATAGGAGGCGTCGTAGAGGTCCCATAGAGGATCATCCTGGTCCCAGCCACTGAAAAATGGCTCACTCCCAGCCATTTTATATTTTGGGCGAGGTATTCTATAATGAATACTCCAAAATGTGAAAAAAACACTGTTTATTAGAAACAGGTATGATTATGTCCAAACAAAGGCACCGAGGATAATCCAAGACAGAAGAATATAAAACGAAAGCAGGGGTCAGGCCAAATTATCAATAACAAATCTAAGCAAAGGCACAAACGGAATAAGCTAAGGCAGAACAATCAAATAACAAGGCAAAAGGTCGAACCGGAATATCAAATATACAAGAGAATGCTCAGAAAAGTGAAGAGTAATACTCACAATACCTCGCAAAGAGGCAATGGAGTGTGTGTGTCTTATATGCTGAGTGAGTGAGAGCAGGTGAATGGAATTTGGTTGATTGAGTCCGGGTATGGGAAATGTAGTTCAGAACAGGCAAGACTGGGGAAGCTGTAGTCCACAGGAAGAAGAACTGGGGAATGGGAATTGTAGTTCTTAGCAATATAGACCAGGGAAGTGGCAGTTTCCAGGGAAGGGGAACTGGGAACCGTTACAGTTGGTGTGCAATGAATCTAAAATATATGAAAGTTTAATTTTTATCATTACATTATGGAAAATAATGAACTTTATCACAATATGCAATTTTTTTTAGAAGGACCTGTATATATATTATTTAAACAAGCGTGTTGCCAGTCCTTTAGTCGAAGCGATGGCAGATCTGGAGGACCTTAATGCGCGCTCTCTACATTGGGACCTTTCAGCGGGAGATCAAGGATAGGTCTGTTATATCACAGCCAACAATAGTCGAAGTATGCCAGCAGTTTTGGCAGCTATGAACTCCCTTTCTGGTATTTTCAAACTATGATAAAAAGACAATTTTATGAGATTGCTGGGTTTCCAATTGGGGCGAATTGGGCGATTGATTGTACTGCCTCTGTAGCCACCATCCATGAATGATTACACATTTATCAATTGCAAAAACTTTAATTCAATCAACGTTCAGATCATATGTGATGCCAGGATGTTTGTTCTGAATATTGTAGCCCGGTGGCCGGGTGGTACGTGCGTCTCTTTATTTTTCTAATCTGCAGCATTGGAACAACGCTACAGGAGAGCGCATTTCATGGCTGGAGTCATCTCCTCGGTGAGTTACGCCTTCTTACAATTATTATAATAGTTCTACATAGTTCTTTGGTGAAACGGTTGGATGTGATTCCTCTCTGTGAAAAAGGTTATGCCCTGACTGAGTACCTAACACCGCTTGCAAATCCCGAAACAAGCAGGAACGCAGGTTTAACAGTGCGCACACACGCACACGAACCACAGAGTGATGTATAGGTTTGCTCAAGGGCAGGTGGCTCTGTCTTGGGTAAGCGGGGTGGGGTGGGGGACTGCTATACACACCAGAGCAGGCCTGTAAC
>JACXGM010015410.1:0-21319 GCA_016801145.1 Umbra pygmaea | reverse complement strand
GCACGGTTCCCGAAACGTTCGTACGCTAAGTATATCTTCTGTAAGTCACACTTTTGTAAGGTTGGTCTGGACCATTCGTAAGCGTTGTTTGAGCTCAAGCCGCTAGTCGCCGCCACTACAACAATGATTTTATGGACATTTTATAACTATAATAAAATATGTTCGCAATGGATACAGGCCTATTTAGGAAATTGACTTTATTTGGTATCAGAACTAATATGTTGTAATTAGCCTAGGCTATTTCGTAATGTAATTAAAGCGTTTAAATTGGCAATAACTTTTGATAATTAAAGTCTGGCAAACAATTTGGCTCTAAATGGCTAAGATCTATAAATGGGTAAGCATGGTGGTGTCCAGTAAGCGACCTATGGCAGCGATCCAACGTGTCCTTGTATTAAAACAAAGACGGCGCCGGTGTCTTAAGCCCTTTTGAAATTTTTCCTGACGTCCTGCCAGGACCTCGTGTGCCTGATCCTGAGACAGCCTTGCTATGTCGCGCCATAGCTCTGTTTTGTTGCTGTTGTAGTGGGAAATTAATGTTTATAGGACCAAATATTGACTCCTTCAACAGCTGGCTTCTCATCCCTCCTGGGATGAATGAAGATTCATGGAAAGGGGGCAAACCCCAATGTATATCACACATTTAAACCTGTAGGTGAGTTTGGTTTTGATCCACCCATAAAGGGAGTTTGGTATTATTACTTGTAAAGGTTGTACATGTGTTATGTTGTCTCCACAGGGTTTCTAGGAGAAGACAAATGCTAGCTCCCCCTCTGGAAGATATTCAAACCCAGTCCTTTGTTACAGCCCGGATGCGCCGAGGCGCCAAGGCGACGTATAATCTAATTGCTAATGTACTATTTGTTTTCTCAAATTCCAGCCAGTGAACTGATAGGTAGTTCGTATGCAGCGGGAGTTGGGGGCGTCCCCTCTCGAGGGGAAATATAAGTCTTTGTTTAAGGTTAAACTGAGGAGATCTCTTTAAAGACTCTCCTGGCCACACGTCAGTGCGTGCCATAGCAAATGTGTTGACTAAATGTGGTATTAGACTGTACCGTATAAGACATGCTTAGATCGTAGATCATATTTAGAAGTGTAAATGACATGTAATTTCTTGGTATAATTGTGTAATTCTGTGTCCGGTTAAAGTGTTGTACTTTGATGCCCTTTAACTGGAATTAAATATTATTCATTTACTAAGTTCTGTCATAGACATTCTAAATCATTTCCCAGAACATCTCCGGTGGAGTTATTAATGGAAATGTAAGTTATCTTGTTGCGGTCTGCTCTGAAGTTTCAGCCTTTATCACGCACACAGTTCAAGCTAGGTAGCCTATGCTCATTTGTCTGACTCGCGGGCAACGCTTTAGTTTCCCGGGTCGCTGTGGTATTTCTTTCCGTAGCTGTTTACACACGGATAAATGATCATTATGAGGTCAGATAGTTAGATAGGAAATATTAAACCACGTCTATTCTATAAATCCTCTATAGGCATTTATTAAGCATTTCTCCATTCTTAACCCAGACTATTGCAACAGGGGAGAAAAGGTTATATTAATTATTAATGCTTTAACTTCATAAGTGCATCTTAATTGTATCCTTTTACCCCCCTTACTACAAATGGTGCCCCCCTGTGAGGAAATCTGGCTAAGCCATCACAGTTTTTCGATCGGTGTGCATGCAGAAAAGTAGATTCATGGATTTATTTCAAAAGGAATAACTGGACACATCCGCCGAGAGGACGGTTTGTGTTTTTTTTCTGGAGAGTGATTCGTACTGAGGATTCTGTAGCACGGGTGAGTAAAAACTGTCCTGCAGGCTCAAATAAATGTTTGCTTGTATTTACATATAGAAACCACTATTTTTTTGCTAGACTACTCATTTTTTAAGATAAAACGAACATTGTAATGTTTGGGTTGAACAAAGAATGTATAGCGTCAGAGGACCCACAAATCGTTCTCTTTCTACAAGCTTGGGAAAACAAGGTGAACCCTACACTCAAGATGTTATACGCACGTGGTTTGGATATAATCGCTTCAAACGAAAGCATACTTAATTGGCACGCATCAAACGGATTGAAATTAAGTAATTGGAACAAGTACAAAAAATTACACTCAGCGCTTGGCTATTTAATGTTCAAAAACATTTCAGCCCTGACGAAATATAAAGGTAGTGTGAAGAAATTGTTGGATGATAATCGCAGTAAACTTATAGAGGTGGAAATCTTACAGGCTAAAGTGAATGCTTTTGACTTGGTTAAGCGAGATTTGGAACAACAAAACCAGGAATGGAATGACAAATTAAAGGCGGTAAAGACTGCATTGAGGCAGAGTCAAAAATATGTGACTGCTTTAGACAGCTGCTGTGACATGTTAAGAATCCCGATAGTAGCCATCAAACAAAAGGCCGCGGGAAGTAAACACTCAGGTGTCAATAGCCAGTCAGAGTCAATGGAAGACTTGATAACAAATGCGTGCAACGCAGCATGGTCTAATAATAATAATAATAATGCATTCAACTTATATAGCGCTTTTCTTCCAAGGAACTCAAAGCGCTCTACACAGTGAGGGGGAAAGCCCACCTCATCCACCACCAATGTGTAGCACCCACTTGGGTGATGCACAGCAGCCATTTTGCGCCAGAACGCTCACTACACATCAGCTATCAGGTGGAGAGGTGAGTAGTCATATATGCCAATTAGGATGGAGGGGGATTATTAGGTGGCCATGATTGAAGTGCGAGGCCTGGTTGGGAATTTGGCCATGACACCGGGGTTAACACCCCTACTCTTACGATAAGTGCCATGGGATATTTAATGACCACAGAGAGTCAGGACACCCGTTTAACGTCCCATCCGAAAGACGGCACCCTATGCAGGGCAGATGTCCCCATCACTGCCCTGGGGCATTGGGAAAGACCTTTAGACCAGAGGGAAGAGTGCCCCCTACTGGCCCTCCAACACCACTTCCAGCAGCACTGGTCTCCCATCCAGGGACTAACCGGGCCCAACCCTGCTTAGCTTTAGAAGCAAACCAGCAGGGCAATACAGGGCTCTATGCTGCTGTCTACAATGGAGCAAACTGACACAGACGACCCAGCAGGGCTCCTCCAATCGCCGCAGGCCGAGGGGGGATGGGTCAGTATTAAAAGCAAGAAATCAGCAAAAATATCTGTGCTAAAAACTATTCAGGACCACGAGGGAAATGAATCACAAGTAAGCAGAAGATTAACTTGCGAAGAATGTAACATATACAAGGGTGTTATTGGAATGTTACCTAAGAAAGGGCCGTTCGAAAATTACTGGCGAGCAATACTGTTGCAGGCCGAGCTATTCAGTTTAGAGCTGAGAGACATCTGGCAAGTAGTACTGTTTACTATCCCACAGGATTTATTGCAAAAGATGTCAGATGAGTTGCAAACGGGCCAAATTATGATTAGGCTAAACAACGACGAAAGTGACCAGCAAGTTATTTCACGACTGAAAAACAGTCTGTTAACATGGCGGGGTCCGACATCCATGGTGTGGAACAAAATATCAGAGATCATACAAGGCAAACAACCTTTTGAGACATTTGCCGAATCAGTTTGGCAACAGTTTCAAGAATATAGTGGAATAGAAAACCCAACTCGTGATTCTGAAATACTTTTGGAAATGCTAAAAATGAATGCCGGCGCACACGTGCAACGATCATTAAATATGGGTACGGGTCCCCCACTGAAAACGTTTGATTCACTGGTTGAGTGGGTTATGAACATTGAAAAGAGGTTAAAGGTCACAAAACCAGAGAACAAACGTATAGCGTCAGCAGGAGATGAATGGGGGGAGCGATACAACTCCAGCGCCAATAGCACGCTGTTCATTTTGTCACAGAAAAGGCCACACCAAAGCAAAGTGCCACCGGAAAGACAAATGGAACAATTCTCATGGTGGACACACCAAAAGTAGGCTTAAGACAAAATCTTATGCTAACTGGTTGCTAGACCAAATAAGACAATTGTTTCAATAGTATTACGGGCAACTTACACAGGTTGTGGGATATCAGACCCCACAAAAACTCTCGCACACTATAGGATATAGTGGTATGAGATCGCCTGTTATGCACTCAGAAACACTGCTCTGAGAAGCAGATGAATAGGGGTTGAGGCTATTAGCATGGGGAGTCTGCTTTCAAAGGTGTCAACTGTTACAGGAGCACACTGCTCCAACCAGGGTTTTCAGAGTACTACTCATGAAGTATGGGTCTCTGATGATCAAACTGTAAGCTAATTTGCAGCAGGATTCATTGGTTACAGAAATACCTCGGAGTGTTCTAGGTGATAGCAAATCTCTGGGCTCACTACAGTAGCCCATTATAAAAATGTATCATTAACATGCCTTTGAGTTCTCAGAGAGAACCACAATTCCCATGAAGCAATGCTGACAGAGACCAGACCTGGCTGCCGAATATGACAGGCCCCACGAATGCGGGGGTACAGAATGGTCTGCACATGGGTGACAGGTTCTACTGGGGGGGAACCCCCCCCCCCAAACTGACGTGGAATAAATCAGCACATGTAACATTTTCACAGCACAATGAATTGTCTTACCTTTCCCAGCTGTAGACCGGCTACCAAAGTCTCCACCGTTATCTATGATAACAGGCAGAGCTATTTAAAGAGAGAAACATTGAGAATATTACCTAACTTGGAGAATTCCAATTGGGTCCTGCTCTCCCTCAAATTTATTAACCATGATGGGCTTTCGGGTCGAGTCGGACTGATCAACCGGCTCAATTTCGAATGCTTACAAAAATGGAAAATTCAGATTGGAGAATTTAGTTTTGAAACGAAAAAAACTGTTGGGATGTTGTCCAAACATCTCTTAACATAAATAGAAACTAGGATTTATGTTCGCCAAATTTTGTCCTGTGTATGTGTCTGTCCTGTTTCTGTTACATGTATTTCACACTGTTTAAGGAGAGGAGCTGAGGTGTGGTGCCCTTTCGAGGTCCGACGGTGTAGCTGCCCGTACAGTTGTGAAACGGCCCACACCAGATTTGGCAATTGGCCATCGTGGACACCAAGCCAGTAACGGGGGGCCACACACACACGAGATGCTGGCTGGGAAATTGAGGATCCACTCATCTCCCAGCCAAGCATAGTCAAGGGATGGTTTGTCCCATACACACAAAATGGATGCTATTCCCAGCATCCATTCACATACATCTAAAAGTTTGGGTTCCAACACTGGTTTACCTAGACACACTCATTTAACAATCCCTATTCCATTATTAATATAAATGGGATTACTCAAAGGTGTTTCAACACAACAGTTCTGGTTGGGGCCACCAACATGCTGCAGACATGTTGGTTGCTCCACACCTTAGAACACCTGATGACTTTGTCATTGCTTTGCACAAACTAACTGTCCCTACAGGTGACTTTTCAGACCCAGACGTTTTCATCTGGGCAGTACACAGGTAGGTGTATACTGTGATGGGCTGTGTGACTCTAAACCACACACTGGATACACGCAAAGATGATCCACACTACAGGTATTTTAACCTCACTACATGCGAGTACCACAGACCAATAAAGTGACAAAAAACATATTTTGTCCCTAACAGGGGTCTTGTTAATTGAGACATTAACAGGACCCCATTACATTAATTCATAATTCGTTATGGTCCATGTATCATACAACCACTCCAACGTCCTGTCAGCATTCAAGGCTCATTGAAGCAGTGTTGACAGAAGAAACTCTGGGCTTAGAGACACACACTGAGGACCTAACTTCAGATCACCAGGACAGACTAGCTGTCCGAGCCACTCATTCACAAGGTGTGGCCTATATTAGGATTTTACTGGTCTCGTTCGGATTCCAGACTGCCAGGACAGACTAGCTGTCCGAGCCACTCATTCACAAGGCGTGGCCTAAATTCCGATGTTACTGGCCTCTTAGGGGCTGATAACTCATTTTATAACAACTATAGATTAATTAACATTAATGTTGCGCGGCTCAGAGTGACTATCAAACGGGCTACGGGTTCCCAGCCTCTAACACATCAAGATGCAGGAAACCCTGTTTAAATGTAGAAAAATGGTTTATAGTCTGACACACACAACAGAACACAATTTTTGGATTGTAGAATGTATGCACAGGTATTGGATCTCACCATGCCATGCAGTCTTTAATATTATTGCTTCCCTTAAAACTAGAATTGATTCAAGGGTGACAATATACAGAATTTACCATGAAGAATGGTTGTCCACTGTGATGATTGTATAATTCCAAAAAAATGTGTAACTGTAAATTTGTATGTAATTTTTCCTTTTTATGTAATTTTTCCTTTTGTCTTTTCCCGAGCAGGGGCTTCCCCAACTGTTCCACCGTTCATCTTATAGGCCTGGTCATTAAGGACCAGGTAATCTTATGGGATCACTTCACTGGCTGTTTTTTTTAATGAGACTCTCATGTTGGTAAATACAAAATATTATTGTACACATGTAATACCTTAAAATCAATTAACTTTAACGGTACAAGGCTAACAATGTTACATAATGTTACATTCATCACATGTCTATGCTAACTGCTATCAACATGTTTAAAAGTGAGTGGTGTATTTGTGAAATGAACTCTCTACTACGGGTGATCAACATTTCCTGCTAAACCCACTCTACTCATGGGAACCTGACATTGCACCCTTGCGGGGGGAAGACATTCTAGCTGGGAAGCACATGGTCGCCTACAGAAGCTGGGGTAGAGGTGAAACATACTGCCAAAGGACACCAACTACCACAAGCAAAGGTCCTGACCAGCGCCTCCACCTGGCCACCATCCGTAACTACACCTGTTGGGATAACATCTAGCACCAGCCTCATCAGTGTGACTATGAACATTGCACAATGCTGTTATTTCTGGTCCTTATTAAACATCTCAACGATCACACAATGATTTCCAGTGCGTTGTGACGGTCTTTCTGTCGCGTCAGACCTGGCGACTAAACGGGCGATCTGTAGTGGGAAATTAATGTTTATAGGACCAAATATTGACTCCTTCAACAGCTGGCTTCTCATCCCTCCTGGGATGAATTAAGATTCATGGAAAAGGGGCAAACCCCAATGTATATCACAGATTTAAACCTGTACCTAGGTGAGTTTGGTTTTGATCCACCCATAAAGGGAGTTTGGTATTATTACTTGTAAAGGTTGTACAGGTGTTATGTTGTCTCCACAGGGTTTCTAGGAGAAGACAAATGCTAGCTCCCCCTCTGGAAGATATTCAAACCCAGTCCTTTGTTACAGCCCGGATGTGCCGAGGCGCCAAGGCAACGTATAATCTAATTGCTAATGTACTATTTGTTTTCTCCAATTCCAGCCAGTGAACTGATAGGTAGTTCGTATGCAGCGGGAGTTGGGGGCGTCCCCTCTCGAGGGGAAATATAAGTCTTTGTTTAAGGTTAAACTGAGGAGATCTCTTAAACGACTCTCCTGGCCACAGGTCAGTGCGTGCCATAGCGAATGTGTTGACTAAATGTTGTAATAGACTGAATCGTATAAGACATGCTTAGATCGTAGATCATATTTAGAAGTGTAAATGACATGTAATTTCTTGGTGTAATTGTGTAATTCTGTGTCCGGTTAAAGTGTTGTATTTGATGCCCTTTTACTGGAATTAAATATTATTCATTTACTAAGTTCTGTCATAGACATTCTAAATCATTTCCCAGAACATCTCTGGTGGAGTTATTTTTGGGAATATTGGGAATCTTGTTGCGGTCTGCTCTGAAGTTTCAGCCTTTATCACGCACACAGTTCAAGCTAGGTAGCCTATGCACCTTTGTCTGACTCGCGGGCAACGCTTTAGTTTCCCGGGTTGCTGTGGTATTTCTTTCCGTAGCTGTTTACACACAGATAAATGATCATTTGTGAGGTTGGATAGTTAGATAGGAAATATTCAACCACGTCTATTCTATAAATCCTCTATAGGCATTTATTAAGCATTTTTCCGTTCTTGACCCAGACTATTGCAACAGGGGAGGAAAGGTTATATTAATTATTAATGCTTTAACTTCATAAGTGCATCTTAATTGTATCCTTTTACCCCCTAACTACACTGTTGCACAAGTTATTCCGAAAGCTGGAAAACAGTGTCACCTTGTGCAAGCTCACCTCGTCCAGCAAAACTTCAAGTTCTTCTGACGAGAAGCTTGTTGCTCTTTTTTTACGTTGCTTCCCCACCATATTTTCTATCTAACTCTCTCTCTCTCTCTGTTCATTGTAGATAGGTTGCTTTTTATTGTAAACATTAACCAATGGCAAGCAAAACCACATTAAACAGAAGTAACTGAAGCTGCTTGTCAATCAATTCTGATTCTAAAGTACCTTACCATTGATATAAAAGTGTATTACATCATTTTTAGAAGTCGTTAAACCCAGGGCAAGAAGCGGGACAAGTGGCACAACAGGATGAGGAGGGTGAATGATTAGCGATGGATACCCGGTTCGTCTACCAGTCACAACATATCGTATGAACACATTACTGACAATTTGATAATTCAATGACCAAGTCTATATTTTACTGATAACTTAAACTATGCTAAAATAAATGTTACTGGAATAATTTGAGGAATGTTTCATTTACATAGAACGTGTTGTCTTTCTTAACACCGTAATGCCCCTTCGTGAAGTGAAAAATTGATTCCTGAACAATCGATGACAACAAATTCAGCACCTTTCCTTGGGACAGCGCCTTTGTAACGTCGAACTTAAGAGGCAGCGCGTTAAGAAGCTTCCTAAGGGACACTTCGGGGACAACACTTAGCGCGCTAAGTATGAACGTTATCGGGGAACCAGGCCCTGATCAGTGGGAAAAGGTTGTTTTGGATTACTTTTTACAGGAATTATACACTGTTTCTATAAGCATGAGGGAGATGACAAAACACCACGATGTGAGTGTTCAGACAAAGCATAAACAACAGAGAACTTCATACATGGTACATGGAGTATCAGTGTGTAGGGAGTCCTTCATTCATATCTATGGGTAAGTGTTATTGTCTTATTCATGTTGTTTCAGATAGCATGTGTTATGTTTTGAAGGACTCCCTTTTGAAGTCATTGACTACTCTCCCTCTCTTTCATACACACCACTTAGTAGCTCCTCTCATACCTGGCACAGGCTGCACCATACAGCCTAGGTCAGATTTATTTATTTAAAGGAAAATGCTGCAGCTGTGGTTGTTTAAAAATAGCCCAAAAAACCGCAACATGCGACCAATATATTTTCTACCACCAAATTGATTTAAAAATAGCCCAATTTGGCTTGAAAACCGCGGACATGGCAACACTGCTCACGGCGCATTTGCTCCCTCTTCTATGTCAAAATTATATGATGTAATCTAAGAGGGCGCCTACTCTAGCCTGTTAGTCCTCTAAAATGTTATATAACATTGAGCAGAAATTATTTAGAAACACACAACAGCAGCTACATATAGAAAATACTATATACATTTTTTTGAATTTATTATTTTTTACCATCCCTTTGGCGCCCCCATGATGCTGCGCCCCTATGCGCCGCATATAGCGCACACCCACTTTTTGCGCCACTGGTTTGAATAATAGATCTGGACACACTTCCAGCTTATGATACACTTGGATGCTTGCTCCAGATGTTTTTACAAAATTATTTCATGAATTACCTGAAGTGTGAGAGGAAAGGGGGGGCAACTGGGTACTTTTCTGAACTCTGTGTGTTGAGCTTTCTGGCACCCAGAGCTTCTAAAGCATAACCCAAGTGGATGCCGCACATAATGGAAGAGAACATGTCCGGTGGCTATATGACTAAGTTTGTTACTCAGATTACATGACTCCATCACCATCATCTACCATCCTGACTGCTTCTCTCTACTCAAGTCATGATCTGAACCTTTCATCTCATCTTCGTAGGCTACAGAATTTAAAGACATGCATGAATATTGCTAGACCTGTCATGAAATACTGCTCAGTGGTTTTGTTGTTCTTCTAGGGTGTCGATATAGAAAAAGTTAGGAAAATATTGTCCTGAGGCAAAATTGAGTTGCTTTCCTCTGGTGTAGCCTACTTACTCTGTTCCTCTGGCCAGGGTAAACAAAGCAGTAACACCTGTGCGTTTGGGAGAAAATGTTAAATAAATCAAATTGTGTTGACTAGTCTACAGTACATATACTTCCCCCAACCAAAATTATTAACTTGAACTAATAAATGGACACCATAGCTGAGGGTTAATATTTTGGTTGAAGCCATCAATTTCACAGGGCAGAATCATCCGATGCAACTCAGCCCTGTGCGTTTATTGATCAATAAAATAGAATGCTTACAAACAAGTACAAGGCAAGCAGTAACCTTTTTGCATTTTTTGTAAACATGATTAGAGAATGTCTAATCATAGCATTTTTGCAAATATCGCATAAGGCATGTAGTTTTACCTGATTAGGTTATGAAACTAGTAAAAATGACAGGCCCCAGAATATATTTTTGACCACACCACCATGCGACCTGTTATACCACCTCTGATACCAGCTATGCTGGATGAATAGCTGCAAATTTACCGGTACAAACTATACAAAATTATTTTTTAGCAATGGACATTTTTCCCTACACTGCAGAAATCCAGGAATCCAGGATTTTGTCAGTGGCTTACAGGTCAGTGGCCAGCACTGATAACAGTTTTCTGATAACTGCAGTCAAGGTTTATCTCTGCCATCTTTATTGTGTGAACGTTTTTGGCTTTGATGTCAGAGATGTTGTGTTTGTGGTGGTCCTTGCCACTGGCGAAAGACTCTCTGTCTATATTCATATAGTATACTACAGTAGCTTGATCTTGATTAGTTAACTGTCAGTTTCCTTTTAGTCAGACTCAAAATATTTGACCTTGATATTCCTACTGCAAATACATTGTTATTGGTTAATGACTAAATGATGAATGTACCTTTGGAACTGGTCCATAACATAAAGGCACACAAAGGAGATGGGACCAGATACTATATGTCAATTCTGCCAGTCAGAAAAATTTAATATCAGTCAGATCAGATCCAATCCAAATGCAGTAATAAAATGCTGCAGGAAAGGACATTCCCCAAACTGTTGCCACAAAGTTGTAAGCATCCAATTGTCTACATTTTATTGTATCCTGTAGGGTTAAGATGACCCTTCACTGGAACTAAGGGGCCTAGACCACACCCTGAAAAACAGCCCCAGACCATTATCCCTCCTCCACCACTAGTAGGGGTGTCCACATACTGTACTGTAGTGTATGTTATAGATGCAGGTGGAATGATGAGGGTTGGATTCAATCTAAAATGGGGGGTTTGAGGCAATGCAGTGTTTTATGTTAATTTCTAATTTAATTGACATCTATAGCATTCAGCGAGAACAGCAATCACAGAAAGCATTGTGTTCTAAAACTGCAAATATCTATCCACATACATTTCGCTATATAGTGTTGACTACAGTATATAGTGTTTTCTAGGTTCCAAGTATAACCCTTTTGGGTTCCATATAGTATCCTCAGTGGAAGCACTTCTACAATATTTGTAACAAAAGTGGTTTTCGCTGGAACCAAAAAGGGGAAAGTTGAAGAACCCTTATTGGATCTTTTTACAAAGAGCACATGTAGGCACTCACTTTCACTACCCATGCTAAAGCTAGCTATGGTTGGTCACACAGCAATTGGGGCCATAAATATAATTGTAATGACGCAGTTGCAAATAAGTTGATCAATGAAAGTATAGTCGGAGCTTGGTGTGGCCCTGCTTATGATGCTATATCATCACTGTAAGAACAAATAGTCCTTTACCCAAAAGTTCCCTGAGGGAAATGACACACAGCACCACAGTTGAGATAAAAAAAAGGTAGATATATTATTGTGAGGAAAATTATTAGCCTTATTTTGATCAGGTTACTGCAGTCAGTGGTGTTGACAAGTTAAACTATTAACAAGATAAGAAACTGTAAGGTAATGTATGGTGGATAATATGGATGCTACATAAATTAAAATATGTTAAAATATGAAAAAGGTTTGAATAGGCATGAATCTGCACATTCAATGTTGCAGCCTACTATTGTTTCATCCAATATAGCAATACAGACATATTAAACACAAAATTAAAGAATAAATAAACAATAAAAACAAATTAAACAAAGAGAGACACAAAAAAACAATGTAAAAGCTCTCACCTCATCCACGGTGGTTGAATAAATTTGGCCTGTCCCTCACTGTGTTCTACTGGGGCAACATTGAGAGTATACTGACAGGGTGAATCACTGTCTGGTACAAGAATGCTAAGGTGTCTGACCGTATGGCTCTGCGAAGAGTTCAACTAAACATGTCATCGGGACCCCACTGTCTCCTGGAAGAACCCTACAACACCAGGTGCCATACGATAGCTAAGACAATCATTGCTGGTGCCAGCCATCCCAGACAGATTTGGTTCCAGACCCTCATTTCCACCAGACGCCACCAGCACAGGAGCATCCAGGCTAAAACACTGAGGTTACACAACAGATAACTGCCGCTCACTGGATATTTTCTCCTTTTCACAAAATTCTCTAAACCCTAGAGATGGTAATGTAGGAAAATCCCAGTAGATCATAACTTCTGCCACGTGATTGGCAGATTAATAATAAACCTGAAACTTGAACCTTGAAATAACAGTGAGAAGTCTCAAAAGTTTTGGTTTGTTGATCAAAATGGTTGTAGTAAAACCTTTACATCCCGTCTCTTTAAGTCAGGGAAACATCTTTCAGGCCTTTCTGTCCAGCTGTGGCTGATTGTGCAGTAGACAATATACTGGGTACCATGGTGGTCTCTCATTAAATCCCCCAATTTGCAGGCATAGAACAATGGGCATTTGTTCTAAACATTGTCACAAAGGTTTACAAAGCCCAGGAAATCTCTTTCAAGGGATTTGAATCAATTAAAGAGCTTGTCTGGTTTTTCATGTGAAAGGACTGAATAATTTAAACATCTGGTGTCAGGTGTTAATAACTAAAATGATGTCATCAGGTCTCCATTGTGGCAAGCATTTATAGAGCTCCTACCAGCGTTTTGAGTTAAAGGGAGACATTTGTTGGATAGACAGTGTTTAGAGTTTAGCATTGGAAACAAGTGAAAGCCTGGTCCTGGAATGGAATTGTCAGACTATCCCAGAGTGGTGTGGCTTGGCCATGATTTTAGTTATGGACTCCATTTGTATTGCCATTCTAAGGTACATTTGTTTTATATTTGGTTAATGTATGTGCATGGGTCATAGAAATGGAATGAATAGAAACCTCATTGAACTGTTTTGCTTGGTCATTCAATTAGTACACAACAAGATGGCGACTGTTGTTAGTTGACAACATGCGCCAGTGGGGCTGTAAAGTGTGTCGTACCCACTATTTTTCCCTTTAGCTATCTCCAAGTGATATTTAGCTAGCTATCAGGAAAGATTATTTAGATCTTGTCTAGCTCTCAAGACAAAGTATAGATCTTATCTAACTGTAGTTTGTAATATTGGCATATATTAAATATATTTTGATGACTTACCAATAGAAGTATAACATAATTAAATCCAGCAATCTCCAATACCTCTTCACAACAAAGAAGGCCCCCCTGAGCTTCTTCTTTGAAATAATGGCGGATCGCCACCATCTGAAAGGTGCATACACAGCCACATACAGTCAGGCCACGGTGATATGTCAGCACAGCTAACTAGAGAGGCCGTGACTTGCTAACTAGAGAGGCCGTGACTTGCTGCAAATCGGTTTAATGTGGAATTAGGCCGCTTTGCACTGGAATGGTACAGAGCAAAATGACTGCCGCTCTGACCATTTTGCTACATTGATTTGAATGGCAATTCTATTCATTCCATTTCTATGGTATGGGTATTATGACATAGTGGAACCCTTCCCTGTGTATCAGGAGCAATGTAGGTTTCATTATAGTTAATCAAGGGCTGGTTTGATTCTGATTGCCAATTCCTTTCAACCCTTGTCTATTGGTGCCTATATATGCTCTGGTGAACAGGGGAGAGGAACGGTTCATTGATGAATGTCACATTTGATGTCGGATGATTGTCTGCTGTCATTTGGGAGTGTTGAAGCTAGTATGTAAGTAATGTGCAGTATAAATATGTAGCTGAAGATCAGGCGTACGCTCTTTATGGTTAGATATCTGCGTCTATGCCACGACAGAGCATAGGTATACTTGTTGTGTACTCCTGCTTTATTTGGTAGAGTATGGGCGTACGCTCTTTACTTGTTCCTGTTCTGCAAGCATAGTAACTACTCATATACCTTTGTGCAATCTCACTAGCAACTGCAATTTGTCCACCTCTGTATAATATTCCTGGACTGATCTTTCATTAAATTCAACAAACCATCCACTACCTACTTGGTCTCCCTCCTTCAACACGACCAACTGTGAAAGGATTGTTTTTAGGAACACAAATTACCATAGAATATTTTACAGTGTATAAATGTACACTGTCACAACCATACAACTTTTATAGTATTTTAAAAAAACAATCAAGCACATATATTTACAAAGCAAAATCCCCAATAGTACAAAAAGCTAATTTACTATAAATTGATTGCGATATCAATTTGTTTCTACTGTTAACTACTGTACAGTATGTATACTAGCATGTGTTATATAAACAAACCTAACGGTTATTGAATGGTGTTATACAAATTCTGGTATTTTCTGTAGTTTATGTTTTACAGTTCTACCAAGTGTTTATATAATTGTAAATTCAATAAGCTGTTGACCACAACCAATTTTTATGATAATTAAAATGGTTATAGAAATAGATGAGTACTTGTACATGTATATCTATATTTTTCAGTTCAAGATCATTTCAATGGTCCCCATAACAATGGATGAGCTTAACAAGGGACCAGGACCTCCAATTAGGGGCCTATTTTAATGATGTAAGCGCATGGCGTGAAGCGCATGGCGCAAGTGCGCTTTGGGCGTATCCAAATCCATTTTTGCAATTTTAACAGCGGATAAAAGTTCCCATGCGCCGGGTGCATTGTCTAAAAGGGTTGTACTAAGTGTCTTCATTAATTCATAGGCGTGTTTTGGGCGTAACATGCAATAAACCAATCAGAGATTCATCTCCCATTCCCTTTAAGTGCCAGGCGTGTTTGTACCTTTCGCGCATTGCTATTATGACGGCGGATTTGCACCTTAATATTTCATTTTATTTTGATGTTCGTGTGCTGCTGCGCTTCCCTGTGTGTGTGCAATAAGCATAGTGTGCACGCGCTGTGCCTATGCCATAGGTGCATTTGACTAATTTGCTGTTAAAATAAACTTCAGATAAGGTTTTTGTTGGTCAATGGCGCGATAACTTTCCGATGCCTTAAGATGGCAATACACCAAGAATTATCCTAAACACACCTCCCCGATAGACCAACACTCCCATGGGCGCAAATATGGGCGCAGGTGTATTTGCTATTTAAACAATGCGGGCGCCTGACGGGAAAATGACAAATACGTCGGTCTTAAACTAGCAAAGACACCTGCGTTCAGACTTTGCGCTGCAATGCGCCGGGTGCAAGATAGGGCCCTATAGATTAACCTCAAGCATATTAAATAATTTGCCACAAATGAAGAAACAGAATAATAAAAATCTCTAGACCTGTCATCTAACTGAAGAGGGCATTCCATACCCAAGGACAAAAGATATCAAGGATGTGAAGCATTCTGGAGAGATGGTCTAAGATTACATCCAATGTGTTCACCAACTTGGTACACTCTCACAGAAGAGTAGGGTTCAATTTTGAGAAACAAATTCTGTTAAACAAATCCTTTCTCTGAGCAACTGTATTACCTTTTCCAATTTCTTTCAGTTTTTAATAAACTCAGTATTTAAATTAAAAAAAGTCACACTTTCTAAAAATGTACACCACTAAAGGTACTGACTTTGGATCTGACTGAATAATTAATGAAATGTATAATTAAATGCTTTCAGGTACCTCCTACTGACTTTATAACAACCTGTATCAGAGGAAGATATTTCTGTATTGAACCCCTGATGGTTAATTGAAGACTTAATAACTTTGCTCAGACGATTGAAAGAAATGCTAATTAGACTGCAGGACTCGTATGTGTTCTTCGCATTTTTATGTTTTAAGCCAATTATGGGCATGTTCCATTTTTATCATTAAATAGTTCCTGTTGAAACACATTAAATTTGACCTTCGCTTTCCCTATGTGATTCTTCTCAGAGGATACGGTATAGCACTTTGTCGGGAAATCCTGCGTATTTTGACATATTTTATAATTAATAATTCATGGATAACTGAGTCTAGCGTTGGGTAAACCAGAGTGAAAGTGACACAGATAGTTGGAGCACTCTCTCTATCAATCACAATACGGTGTTAATGATGGATTATATAACACCACCACTTCTCCTCCATCATGACATTCTCCCACATCAGAGAGCAAACCACAGCAGCAACATTTTTATGCCACTGTTTTGGTTATTTTACCTTCAAGTGGTAGTCAAATTGTCTATTTTCTTGCTGTATCTGTATTTATCAGCACAATCCCTCATTGTGCTTCACTGTTAAAAAGAAAAGGGGGAAAAACCCAAATTAAAGGATACAAAACCACAAGTTCACCATTCCGATAAGAATGCATTACACAATTTGTTTTAACATCAGTCCATCTGAAACTGGGAGCCTTACAGAAAATTATTAAAACTACTATTTTGGATTTAATGCAAAAATGATTTGTGTGTCCGATTATTTTGTCCGTTTTAGCAGGTTTGTTTAAGGCAGGGCAACACACATCAAACAGGATCTAGAGGTCCTAAAGCAAAGAATGCAGTTCTCAGTGTTTGCTTTCAAATGTGGTAATAGATATTGTTATCCTTGAATCTATTTTCGCCTGATCCATTCATCATGAACCATTGCAATACTTAGCACAACATACTGCTAAACACTCAAATGACTAGAATGAACTGCAAATGACTCCACAATTTAACATGTCAATCCCTCCTCACACCTTTATGGAACAACAGTCTGAGCTGCTCTCTGAACATTGTACTTGCTTAACCTGTGAAGGATCCAGCCATGAAACTCAATTTCCGCCTAAAAAACATACCCAAATGTTATATCCTGTCGAAGTAAAGAGATATATATACTTGATCTTTTTTTAAAGGAAAGACTTTGAAAGTGTGAATATGTAAAAATAATTTAGAATAAGTGTACACAGTGAATCTGGCACAAGATGAAAGAAAATACATATTTATTTTCTTTTTTTCTACATCATCTTTCAAGTTTCAAATGTTTATAAAAGAAAACATTATCTTTGAATTCCAAAGGATGTGTAACATGTGGGTGTGCTATCTGACCAATTTGATAGTGTTTTGAGGATTCTAAGCCAAATGATGAAAATCTATTGAATTAATAACTCTGAGGGAAGTCATTGGTTAACTGTCCCTGACCATAAGCAGTCAACTGTGTACTTTGTCCGATACACAGGGCAATAGTTTGTCTGGGAAAACAGGACTGATCTCTTTCTCTTGCTTGTCCTAGAAGAATGAACAAACTTATATGGTTTTATAAAAAATCCAAAACTGCCTACTCGTTTCAACTTGAACAATGCAATTCAATGCCTGTTTCAACAGCATATTGATGGATATGGAGACTCTCCTGCTAGCACGCAAAAAGTGCATTCAAATGTCTACATTTACATAGCACTGTTGGCTCGCCTTGAAAATGTTAATTCCACGGCTGTGTTTGTCAGCTCGCAGAACACTCAGGGCCAGGGCCGTAGCTAGAGTATTTAGGGCCCCCTGAAAAAATATTGATGTGTGCCCCTCCCACCTTCATCACAATATATGAACATAGTTAGGAAATGGAAGACCACAGGCACAGTTTTTGTTAACCCTTCATGGTCTAAAAGATTTTCGGTCCGCCTGGCATATAGTTGACTTTTTAGCCTCTAGAAAGGTCATACTTTGACCTACAGTGAAGTGCCTTATGGTTCTGGACTCAGCACACCCATGGCTACAACATGGATGAATGAAATCCAACATCCTGGGTCATTGAATTTTATGTTTTATTAAATTTTTATCCCAAAAAACTAAAGAACGTATGTATATTTTGTTGTTTTTTATGTGTAAAAGCATGTAAACTATAATGAATAAGGCTTTTTATTACTTATTGTCAAGCCCCCAGTGCTCCTGGACCAGTGTGCAAAGTTTATAGGCCATACAACAAGTCAACATCAAAATGTTGTACCCATTTCTCACTATATTTCTATACGTTTTTGAAATCCCAGCTATTTTTCAATTTATAGAAGTGTTGGTGTTATGTAGGATTATGTCCTACATCATTGCAGAGTTGTTATTTTGTCATTTTCACTTCCTACTTCCTGTCTGTAATGTGTTTAGTAAAATAGGCGACCGTCTAAAAAACATGACCGACTTTGAGGCACCATAGCTCGGGCTGTGTTTATCCCACAGAGATGAGCCACCACTCATTATTTTCGTCTGAGCGCATGTCCAGAGCGCACTCTAGAGCGTCAATCGTGTTTGAAGGGTTAAGGCCAGAAGTGGCTGGTCAAGTAAAATATTTGAGGCAAAGGCAAAAGATGGTAAGAATGGTCAAAAACAGCCCACAAACCACCTCTTGCTGCAGATGGTGTCACTGTGCATCATTCAACAATTCAGCACAATTTGCACAAGGAGATGCTGTATGCGAGAGTGATGAGGAAGAAGCCTTTTCTGCACACATGCCACAAACAGAGTCGCTTGAGGTATGCAATTGCACATTTGGATAAGCCAGCTTCATTTTGAAAGAAGGTGCTGTGGACTGATGAAACAAAGATGTAGTTATTTGGTCATTAAAAGGGGCGTTATGCATGGTGGCAATAGAACACAGCATTCCAAGACAAACACTTGCTACCCATAGGACATTTTGGTGGAGTTTCCAAAATGCTGTGGGGCTGTGTGGCCAGTGCCGGTACTGGGAATCTTGTTAAAGTTGAGGGTTGCATGGATTCTACTCAATATCAACAGATACTTGAGAATAATGTAGAGAAATCAGTCAGAAAGTTGAAGTTACGCCGGGGCTGGATATTTCAACAAGACAACGACAAAACACTGATCAAAATCTACTCTGGCATTTATGCAGAGGAACAACTACGTACAATGTTCTGGAATGGCCATCCCAGTCCGCAGACCTAATTTCCCATAGGAATGGAGACCACAGTGTTGTAGTACTCAAGACCGGTCTTTGTCTCGAGACCACTTTTTGATGGTCTCCGTCTCATCTTGGTCTCGACCGCATTTGTACTCGGTCTTGTCTCAGTCTCAGACATTGAGGACTCAATACTTTTTTTCAAGACCAGTCAATACCATAACTGTGGAAATATCACTAAATTGCCAGTAAATTGTCTATTTTTGTTAACATCTTTGCTTTTATTGAATGTAAAATGTACTGATTACAATTCGGAGAAGATGTCTGCAAAATCTTCAGTAATACAATTCGGCTACAAAAATCATAAAGAATATATTTGTAAAACAACATCCAGAAGAAAGCATACAGTTTCTTGTAAATACTGGGGAAATAGTGGGGACTACGTCAAACTTTTATCATCACTTAGAAAGGAAGCACAGAGAAAGGTAAGCTATGTGTAAGAGTGATGTTTAGCAAAGCTGGCTAGCTATTGTTAGCACCCTGCCTCGGATGGGGATTGAAAACAGGTTCCATTCGAGAACCGGTTCTATCAGAGCCATATAGAAATCCGTCTTTATATACGGCTCTGGGTTCTAAGTTTTATGAACCATCAATATTGTATGCCCTCGACGTTAACGAGTCCTCTTATCGACGCTCCTGCTCCAAAGCGATTTTTTGTCCCAGAATAGTCTTATTTGATCAATGAGCAATGTAGTAAAACTGCTGCGCGTGTGTAGCTAATGTTAAGTTACATCGACCTTAGCTAATGTCAGCTGCATACAGCTCCCGACATTAAAGCTACGCACCGAGGTGATGCTCTCTCGTTTGGGTTAACCTATAGATATGAGCAGAGATTGGATACTGAGTAATGCGCCTCAAAATATATGAGAAATGACTAAATTAAATAGGTTATTGTATGGCACGTTACTTTCAGAGAGCTAATTTTTAAGTTCCAATTTACAGTTGCAGATCAAATATATTACTTTTTACCAGCACACACTCTCTGGCTCATGCCATATCAAACATTTAACTTCCTTGTTTACCTATTTGAAAAATGTGATGGCCAAAATACCATTGATTTATATTGTGTTTACTTTTTGATGAAACTGCTCCAAATTAAATCAATTTTGTACTTTTATCATTCACATGTAGTTAGGCCACTGACTTTCTGACCTCTTTGTATTAGATATCTTTTGTTGCTTTGATTACACATAAAAGCTATAAAAGACTCTTACAATAGTTGCTCCTAAACATCAACATTTCACATAGAATTACTGTATTCATTACAATACACAGCTTTTCTGCATTTTTAATGTTGAATGTTTGGCATTTTCTTTACACATTTAGCTATGTGGTTTTGAAAAAAAAGGATTGTTGTTGGTTTAAAAAAAACATAACTTTATGTATTGTTTATAAAAGGCGGAGAAAAGTGAAGACTTTAGTGATGAACAATGAATAATTGTTTTACATTCTGTACTAAATTATGGAAGTCACCCAGGAAATATTGAATAAAGATGGTTAAGTTTATTTCAGCTTTCAGTGTTTAATATCAGTGTTTTTATGGGAATGTGGATCTTTCAGAACATTTTGAGAAGCTCTTTTGATCATGTTTCACATTTTATTGTGTCATGTAGTGTGGGGCGCTGGTCTTGGTCTTGACTCGGTCTCGCCCTCCCTCGGTCTTGGTCTCGGCTTGGTCTCGGCCCCTAAAAGTCTTTGTCTTGTCTTGGTCTCGGGTTAGGTGGTCTTGACTACAACACTGGGAGACCAAATTTTAGTATTGTTATAATAACAAAAGTATAAATCATATTAAAACAAACTTCTCAAGCAACCCGTGTGAGACCAGATAGGACATAGTTGAGTTGGTTTTGTCAATCGCTCAAATTGTTTAAGCGGTAGAGCTGGCCGAATAAATAGAATAATAATAGGCAAGATGGCGGACTAGTTTAGATCGTGTAAAGGCGCATCAAGACAAACATTGAGATTTAATATATCAAATAAAGACACAACGACAGTAGCTACGGGATTAAAAATAACTAAACAAACTGGATAATAACAAGAAACAAATTAGGAGAATAGAGCGATTTATTGACAAATATTACGTACATCAAACAATTATGGATGA